>VWZW01001520.1:4925251-4938995 GCA_013397115.1 Edolisoma coerulescens
TTGGTTTGGGGTGTTTTTTTTCTTGTTTGGTTTGGTTTGGTTTTGTTTTGTTGTTGTTGTTGTGGGGTTTTATTGGTTTGTTTTTGTTGTTGTTTTTTGTTTGTTTGTTTTTTGGGTTTTTTGGTGGTTTTTTTGGGTTTGGTTTGTTTTGTTTTGTTTTTTGGTTTGGTTTTTTTTGGTTTTTTTTTGTTGTTGTTGTTGTTGGTTTTTTTTGTTTGTTTTTTGTGATTTTTTTTTTTTTGTTTGTTTGTTTTGGGGGGTTTTTTTTGGGTCATACCTGAATCCAGAAATCTGGTATTTAACTTTAAACCCATTTTTAACAGTATAGGACAAAGTTTCCTTCTTCCTCCATCTTTCCTACCAGACACAGGTCTGATAGAGCACCTTCCTTTTTGTCAGTATTTGATTTCAAGTCCAGTGTAAAGGTACAACTTATTAAATATTAGGTACTTAGCATTCATCACATCAAAGGCCAAAGAAATCATGAAAGAAATGTCTTTCTTTTCACTACTAATAAAATGAAAAAACACAACTCCAAAATGTAGATAAATTGGAATAGACCTTATTTGTAACCTATGAAGTGACATGTTCCATAAAAAATGCACAAAATGCTAGATATTATGTTACTGTTTTTTGCTGGTCTATAATGAATTCTATGAATTTACTCAATTCAAAATAGGTTGATTTCATTCACTAAATTAAAATTTTCCTTGTTGCAGCTTCTCTGCCACTTGTTTCCTATTATCTTTTTATATGTCCTTCCATGTCCTACTAATGAAGAACTATTACCCCTTGGGGTCTGTTTTTGTGTGGTTGTTTTTCTTTTCCTGAGTCACCTCCCTTAATTTCTTTTACAGTTCCATTGAGCTGGTAATGTCAATATAAGAATTTTACTTAAAATAATTTCCTATATATTTTAGGGTTTTTGATCCACTTGCTAAGGCTTGTCTAAATCTGTCACAAGAACAATCACTTAATGCTTCTTTTGCATTCTTCTTGATTCTCCTTCAATTTGTGTTCCAAATTCCTAGCTAGAAGATGCTCAGTTATTTTGTTATTGTACAATATTTTGATTGTTTTCATTTATAGTAAGTTTTTTTTTAATACCCTCACTGAGGACTATAGTTATTCTGTCCCCTAAACCTGTGTACTAAAGTGATGACAATGATTTAATAAGTTAGTGCTTTGCTTGCTTCAGTAGGTATGCCTGACTGACTTTCATTACTTTTTTTTCTATTTTTCTAGAAAGTTCATTCTGGGAAAGGGGAGACCTGACTTTCTATGTGTGCTACTTTGTAATAATACTCAAAAGTTACTAGAGCTGTCTACTGCTATAGATTTCTTTCTCATTACAGGCAAGATATTTTTGGTGTGTGTGCAGAGCAAACTTCAATATAGGAAGCCCTAGCTAGCTTGGCTAGTGGAACAGAAAGCAATTTAAATGATTTATCATGATGAAGCTGTATGGTGCCATGTATTTTATTGTGCATATGCATAGATCACTTTGGGCTAGAACCCCTGACAGGCCAAGGAGTGAAAATTATGCATCACTTGAGATCCTCAAATCTCTCACTTGCCGCCTAACTTAATAAAATATCTAAATTGCCTCAGAGTACTGGCACAGGTACTGCCTAACTGTGGAAATGCTAATCCAGTCTGTCAAATTGTGGAAAGCATATCCGTATGCCAATGTGCTAGCTGAACTCTCTGAGTAGTTTCTTTGCTCTGTTTATGAGATCTCAGGCCATGCCCTCAAAAGAAGACCAGGACTAGAAGGGAGTTTATAGATCTCTCTGAATGATGACTGCAATAGCAGAGGGCTGGAATACATTTTCATAAGTATATAAAAACCCATCTCAATAGTACTTTTATGCTCTTCCCTTGCCATTCCTTTCTGCCCCATCTCCCATAGAAAAACTGCTTGAGGGCTTTACCTGACTTGTCCTTGAAAGTTTATTCATAGCTATGTTTGTGCTAACAATGTTCCTCCTTTGAAGTCACTATTCTTCCTCTTTAGTGTATTGTCTCCTAAAGTATTTTAGAAAGAAGAGTTAAATTGTCCCTCAGCCTTCGTTTTGGTCTGTGAAAAAAATCTAGCAGTCTTTTAGTCTTCTGTCCTATGACAGACTTCTCTTTGTTCTTACCAACTTAATAGCTCTTACCTAATTCTCTTCTTTTTTATTTAATGTCCTAAGACTGACAGTCACCATATTCTGAATGATGATGTGCCAGTATTGCATTTGCCTTTTAGGTAGCTGTATCACATTCATATCCCAGTATCCCACTAACCTACAGTCAACAAATACAATCAGGTCCTTCTGCTTTCATGTGGTGGGAATAAATTTGAAATTAAAAATAAGTTTGAATATTTTCAGTTATTATTGTACAGACATGTATTTAGTATTGCTGAATATCCCCTAACATGGCCCTTCAGGTCATTTACCCCTGTGTTTTTCTAGCATTGTCTCCTGCCTTTGTGATGAGAACTCCTTTTCTAGCAATGGAAATTTGTAAAGAGGTCAGGCCAAAAGCTAATTTTTCGTTCCCTAATCAATCTCACACAGGAGTTTCCTGTTTAATTCTCTTTGGTATTGTCTCCTGCTAGATCAATTCCTTGTTCAGGTTAGATTTCTATTAATCTTTATCTGCTTAGCTAGACTACTAGATTTCAGTGTGTCAGAGTGTTAGAGCCCAGATGGATGAGCTCTTAATTCATTACCATACTGTGGAAAATAACTTCATTTTTTAAAAGCTCATGCTGCATTTTTACAATTTTTAAGGAATAAAATTGAGTCTATAGATAGATGGAAAATGTGCCCAATTTCAGTAATATGAAAAACTTTATATTTATCTGGTTATTCTTTTCTCCTGAATACAAGTATTTTTCTGTTTTTCAGGTTTGTTCTCCTCTTATGGAAGCAATCTTAAAATACATGTTGTCTGACCTGCAACTTCATTTTTTAATTCTTCCACAATTCTGGGCTGGCGTTCAGCTTGTGATTATGAGTAATTCATATATGTTTAGTTCATTGAGATCTGTTTTCACTTCTGTTACAGTATTTTTAGTTTTTTGTTAATATACAGTTTTATTTGCCTTGCTTTTATCTGCAAGCTCAATGTCATGCTCTGTTAAAAACTGAAGAAAACTATTTATTTAATTAGTATTCATCATTACTATTATTATCCATTCTACTTAGTCTCCACCTCTTTATGGTGTCTTCTAGCTCTCATAAAAACAAGGTTGTGTATCTTCACTACCCAAGGTCGTTTATAGCTGCCTAGCTGAGAATGAGTCACTGCCTCTCAGTGCCACTCACAGAAGCAAGGTTGGGTTGAGGCTGGAAGGGATCTATGGAGATCATCTGGTCCAACCCCTCTGCTCAAGCAGAGACACTGAGCCAGCTGCTCAGGGCCATGTCCAGACGGCTTTTGAGCATCTCCAAGAATGGGGACTCTACCACCTCTCTGGCCAGCCTATACAGGTGCTTGGTTACCCTCACAGCAAAAAAGTGTTTCTGGATGTTCAGAGGGAACATCTGGATGTTCAGTTTGTGTCTGTTGCCTCTGATTCTGTCACTGGGAACCACTGAAAAGAGCCTGTCTCTGTCATCTTTGCACCCTCCCTTTTGATGTTTATATACACTGATGAGATCCTGCTGAGTCTTCCCTTTTACCTTTCAGCATCAGATTTTCCCTATGTATTTTGTGGGATGCCTGGCCTCCCAAGTCATGCCTCTAACTCAGCTGGAGAGAAGGGTGCCTGAAAGTTGAATTTGGCAATAGCTTTAACAACTCGGTCCCAGTAAGATTTTAGTCTCAGATTTGAATGTCTCACTCGATCATAAATGCAATTTAACTGTACAGGTAGACCCTTAAAAAATGTAATGCATATTTACTCTTATAGCTGGCCAAACCAAAATTAGTGCTAAATTAAGGTATTGCTCCTGTGAATTTTTAGTTATCTATTTTCCCCCATACTTTTGGTAAATTTGCATGTTAAAGTTCCTGTTGTTTCTAGATATCATAAACCAAAAGGATTAGTGCTGAGAACACCAAAAAAATTGCAGAAAGTAGCTTCAAGAAGAAGCAACAACATAGATTTGACCTCATGAGAAATGTCACCTAATGATCTCCTTGTCAGACCTTAAGAAAAAATTGTTATATTATTAATTGATATTTAGATTAGAAGCGTCTATTTAATTTGAGGGGGTAGGGTGGGGTGGGGAGAAGAAAAGAAAAGGCTATTTCGGGGAATTTTTCCGCTCTGTTACTTTTCTCCTTCATATGCCTGGGTCACTTCTGCTTTTAGCAATGGACATTTTGCCCTCTAGTGGTTTCTTTCGGTTACAAAATATCCGGGGAAAATCTGTGTGCACTCAAATTCATTCACTTCGATTCTGGTGTGGACCTGCAAAGCAAAAACTTTTAAGATTATTTTTAAAATGATGTTTTTGGTTTTTTTTCTTTTGTCTGTATCCATCAATACACCTTTAGGACTTTACCTTTATATATTCTCAGGATACTGCCCTCAGAATATATTTTATTTACATGGATTGTTAAGCTAAAAGCCACTGCATTTTAATTTGAAAGTAGTGGCAAGGAAATTAACTGGCAAAGATTTGGATTTTGCTTCAAAGCAGTGACACTGTATTGACATTATGGATAACATAATTTGTTGCTTTATTTAGCAAAACAAAGGAATGAAAGCTATGTAATAACCGAAGCTGTCATATACTTGCTAGAAGAGCATGTATATGCTGCAAAGTTTTTCTTTAATTCCATAACAATGAGCCAACTATGCTTATTGGAGACATGACTTGTGGATAGACAGAATGTATTTAGCTTTATTCTAGAGCCTTAGTCACTGCTTTGGTGCTCTGGGATTATGAAAATGAGGTGGTACCATTTATATTTTAGTTTCTTTGACTCCAGCATGCTGGTTTTCTGTTGCAGTATTTCCATGCATTTTTTGTTATGTGAGGTTTTTCTGAAGTGAATGGCATGTCGGCACCCTCAATTTATTTGGAGCTGTGCCAAGGAGAAATAATACTGCATAAAATACGTAATATTCTTATGAAAGATAGGAAGAATCCTAATTAACATGCTTGATGCAGCACCAATTGAGATTAAATATGCATGCTACTCAGGGTTGTTCTCTTCAAGGCAACCTAAAAATAAATATTTAGGGGATATTTCAAAATGCCAACTTCAATACAAAGTTTAATTGCATCTATGAATTCAAGTGTTTCCTAATTGGAATAAGAAAGGTTAATAGATTAGTGCTCTTCAGTTCTCTGCTTCATGGTTCCCAAAATATTCAGTTTAACTAGTCCCTGAAAAGAACCACTGATGAATTGATGGTCCTCAATGGTTTTAGAATGACTGGATTACAATAAACCTGAGTTAGATAAGGCTATAAACCAACAACTGTAACAAAACTGCAACCACACTCTTCCTGACAACATAATCAAAAAAAATGTCCATAGATGAAAATATCCTGAAGAAAAAATGTATTTCATTTGTGCTTTAAGACTTTGCAATAAATGAAAATGCCACGCTATTCCTTCCGTGGCTCTATTTTTACTTGCAAAATGTTTGTTTATAAGTATTTTTTTTAAACCCTTTCCCTCCACTTTAAAATTTGTAAGACTGTATCATCCAAAACACTCCTACTTCATGAAATAAGAGTATTTTTTTTTTCATAGAAATTCCCAATTTTATCAGAATAATGAGATTTTTAGAGAAAAGTAATAGGTCTTTCCACGAGCAGTGTAATTTTGAGTACTGGTCTACAAAGATGGGACAAAAGGGCCACCAAGTAAAGAAAATTGTTCTTGAGGCTTTTAGGTGCTTTAGCTCTGAAGAATAAGGGCTGTGGATCTGCTAAAGTGGCACAGGCAGCTATGGCATCGGGAGCAAGTTTGATGAAGAATTTGTATTGTTCAAGGGGGATCTGGTTAGGAAGCTGAGAGAAATGTATAAGATCAGAGAAAGTATCTCCATATCTTATTTTAAAAAGCAAATTTTTCAGTACCAAAATGTTCTAAAAAGGAGCAGAATTTTAAAATAAGGACTAGGAGAAAAATAGGGATAGAAGGGATGTGTGTCAGGATCAAAGAGAAAATAATGTGGTATTCTCCTAATTAGTTGTAAATGTTCATAGAATCATAGAACACGCTGAGTTGGAAAAGACCCATCAGGATCACTGAGTCCAACTCCTGGCCCTGCACAGGGCACACCAAGAGTCACACCGTGTGCCTGAGCACACTTCTTGAGCTCTGTCAGGCTTGGCGCCTTCCCTGGGGAGCCCCTCCCAGTGCTCAGCCACCCTCTGTGTGAAAAACCTTTTCCCGATACCCAGTCTAAACCTCCCCTGACTCACCTTCATGCTGCTTCCTCAAGTCCTGTCACTGGTCAAGAGAGTGAGGAAATTCATAGGGATGTTTTTTTGTCTGCAGCTGGTTCTCTGGTTTCCTGCTGCTTTCTTTTCTTGTTTTCTTAATTTGGGGGATGGGGGAGGGCAAGGGGCTGCCATGTATATGTATTCAAGGCCACCTCTTTTCCCATGGATCTTATGATCTTAGCTACCATTGCTGCTGATGTTTCAGATCATTCATGGTGGACATTCCTGGTAGTCAGGTGCACTCTGCAGTTCAAAACCATCACGTGTCATACGTGAGCAAGGCCTCTGCCTAGAGCTGCAAGCAGACTTGGATGCTCCAATGTAGCCATTATTTCCCAGAACTACATGTTCTGTCTTCCTGTGGAAGGCATCTGCCCCTGTAGCTGGAATGAATGAGGCAGTTCTGGGCCCAGCATCTCAGGGCACTGATTTGTGGATTCCTTCTTAAGAATTACCACCGAAAACACGTGCTAATAGGAGAGGCTGTTCAGTCATAGTGGCTGTGAGATGAATAGTACTCTCACAACTTCAGAAGCATAGCCCAAGAGCAGGGGATGTTTTGAGGTGCTTATCACTTCAGTACCACTGTTTGATCTCCCGGGAGTCAGAACTTCAAGTCTCCAAAGTTGGACCTGGAGAAAATCCAATGAACCACAGATCAGAACAAATGCAAGGTCCCTGTGGATGCTGCATTGAAGTCAAGGTTAGTATAAAAGAAGTTTATTTGGACAGGCTGCCACTATTCTTTTGTGAATAAAAGCAATTTTTCTGAACATTACGTGAGATGAACTATGGAGAGGATTTTTGTTTTGATTTTGTTTTTCCACTATAATTGCTACCCTTATCCCTAATTCCTACTTGTAATTTTTAACATTATAATTTTTTTCTTTCTTTGGGAATATTTTAACAAGACAAAGTATTGTCATTTTTCTTCCTTAACACATAGTACAAAAATAAACACTGAATCAAAAATGAAAATTGTATGCCAGTTTTGTTCTTCTCTCTTCATGAGAGCACCGTAGATCTTATGAATTGTTGTCTTATGCTTTAATATGCTCAGCAGTTGGTAGTTGTTAAGTAGGTTAATCAGATGATGTTAATGTTCAAAAATCCTATTGCAAATAGTATAAATCACATATTGAATATTGAAAATTATGTAATTATGACCATTTAAGCTGCAATTAAAAATAATTAAATTATCCCATGAAAAGCAGGTTTAGTAAATAGAAGAACACATTAAACTTGATTTTAATATAGTTTTTCATTCTTTAGTAAGTTATGCTAGAGCATTAAAATATCCCCTGGGGAACAAGTACTGTAGGTTACTAAAGAATAAAATTATATTTCAAGGTTTTATATCCATGTCATATGAATATCTAGATAGAAGATAAACAGCTTTTGAGAAAACAGCAATCCATCATGTTTAGGGAGAGTTTTCTTCCAGTTTGCTATGCTAAGCATTTTTGCTATAATGTCAGTTGTCTTAGGGAAAATGGGATTGCCTAGAGACATTCTTCCATCATGGTAGAAATTTCAGCCAATCTAAGTGCTTTTAGAATAAGAGTGGAGTGCAGTTAAATATGAAGAAAATCTTTTCTCTTCATTGCACCTGCAGCTATTATGGTGCTCTCTGTTTGCAGTTCTGATATCCTCCTCACCTCTACCTAAGGCTGAATGCAAAAACGGGGCCTTCAAAAGTTTTAATTCATTAAATTAGCTAAATTAAATAAGAGTTTCTTTCCTGCTGTGAGTCTTTAGTCCTTTCAGAACTATGCAGTGCTTTTGTTCTTTTGTGCTGTGCCCATCATCTTCCCGCTCCTTGGAGGTTTAATGACTGTTCAAGATATCAGGACACCATAATTCTTGCTTTAATCAGTCTCAGGGACTTTAGATTCAATAAAGATTACTGCAAATGATACTCAACAAAGCTTAGTGTGCATTGTCTTGTCTCCAGAGAGAACTTGAGTCCTAGCTCCTCACAGTGAGGTGTGCTTGTGAAGAAGGGAAATGCCAAGCTGAGTATTTCTGACTTGCTTCCCCACTCTGGAGGTTATGTACCTAAGCCAAGCCTGCACATCTTCTCCTAACCAAGCCACAGCCCCAAAGCTGGGGCCTTGGGAAATAGTGGACTGTTGTGGGTTGCTTCCCTCATTAATTATTAGAGGGTAATTAAAAGATTTTCCCAGGAGTTGAAAATCCCATTGAATGTGCTTCTCAGCCACAAAGGATTCAGACCTTGCTGCCCAAGGTCTTTAAGCATTAACTTTAAAATATGTTTGAAGGATCTGAGCATTAACTTTAAAATATGTTTGAAGGATTTGAGATGAAAAGTTGTACAACAGAGTATGAGGTGATGCACTTTAGCATTAATAACATTTCTGCAGTAAGCCACTCAAAGGAAAATAAGAGTGTAAAGAGTAGATCAAACTCACAGATTTGATACTTAGAGTATCTGCAGTGATTCAACCATGAAAATAGCCAACTAAAAATCTAAATTGTGTCAGAAGAGGTATTTAGAGCAAAGAAGGAAAAAGTTACTATACTGATATGATATTGTCTAGTCAGTTATGTTCAAGAAAGATAATTGAACATCTGAGTTCAAGACAGGATTGACAAATCTCCCATTAGACTAGACAACCTACAAGAGGGAGCAGAAATTATTTTCCTTTTTTTTTTTTAGATCAGCACAATGCAGGCTGAGGTAGGATATATTTGTTGCCTGCAAATATCTTGGAACAGCATGACAAAAGGATAGAGGATTTGTTGAAGTACGGACAATATTTGCATGAAAACAGACACGTACATATTTGAATTAAGCTTGAATCTGTGGTTCCTTGAAAGCAGGAGATTTGCAGCTAGCTCAGGTTATAGAAGAGATTGTATGCTGGATGACCTGTCAAGCTCTGGCTTCAACCTCTCTCTGGTCCTCCACAGGGGAAAAAAATGTGAAGCTTCTAAATTGCAAGAACTCACATTTTCTGTTGACTCTTACTGAGAAAGTGATCTACAGAATTAACCACCTCGCTCTCTCTACTATGTGCTTCCAAAAGGTTTTGCAGCTCAGTAACAGGCTGTGGATCTTGTTCTTGCTCATGTCATTACGGTCTGAGAAACAACAGTTAAAGTTAGATGCTTCAAGCTGTTTCAGATCACTAAGAAGGTTTCTGGGACTATGTACTAACTCAGCAACTTCAAGCCCAGGTTTTCCTTATGCCCGTCTACTGGAGACCAACCCAGGAGCTTAGACTTCTAGGGGCTCAGTCTGAGGCTGAACTGTTTGAGACCAAACTGCAGGAAAGATAATGCATATTCCAGAGATGTGGGCATGATGATAACCCTTCTTTATATGAGTCACAGGTTTAGGACTCTTTTTCTGGTCACTGGAGAGTAAAATGCCAAGCTTTCCACGGGCACCTATGGAAGGAGTCACTAGAGATATTTCTCTCCCCGCCTGCCTGCTTTAGAAATACAGTAGATGAATAGATCACAAGTACATAATAAGCATTATTCCTGGGCATTGAAATATGATCACCCACATTATTAAATGCTCTGAGTGTTTCTTGCATGCTTTTAGCCTGTCTCAGTACCTTCCCAAAGCATACTGAAACAAAGCCAACAACTGGCTTTGTGACAGCCCCCGTTTTGTGTGCCAGGATAGTTAGATACCAGTATAAATGCATTCCATGCCTTTTAACATTCATACCCAGGACTCTTCCTGGCCAAATTTAATTTACTAGAGTGAGCTTTAGAGCTTTTCTAGTAGCACCTGACACTCAAGATTAGTTAAAGGAGAGTCATTTAGCTCTCATTTCCCTGAAAACGGGGATTTGCTGTCATGTTAGTTGCTCTTAGCTGTCTGAGCCAACTCCATGGTGCTGGTAGATATGACGCAGAACCAGCAGATGATCTGCAATTATCTGGAGCAGCAGTGGGAACCTGGGCAAGCTATGCTGGGACAACTTACAGGATGGTGTTTTGTTTAGATGACTCAATCTCACCCTTATCACCTCTGTTCCCAGTCATACCTAGGATGTAACTGTGTGAAGTTTAGTCAGGGAAAGGACATTTTGGTAATGTCCAGGCAAATCAGAGTGGTCTAGCCAGTGGTCCACATGCCAGACCTTATATATGGGCAGGGTTCCAGGACTGTATATATAATTTCTATAGCATGTGGGCAAGTTGAAGTATTTGTCTGCATGAGATGTCAGTAACAGCATTACTACATGTTGTGTTCATGCTCATATGTGATGTAAAACAGAAAAGTGTTTGGGTCGCTCTAGGACAGGGGTTGGGAAATGTGGATTTATCTGAGAAAGACAATACTTTCTTGTTCACCACCCTCACACTGATTTAATCAGTGCCTCTTCCACTATCCCCAGAAACCCGGTAAGACAATACACCAGTGAGAATGCTCAAGGGTTAAACACCGTATGTCAAAACTTATTTTTATAGTTACATAAGCTTTTATTTACATAAATCCTGTTGCTTCAAGATTTATGGTAGGATGGGTGAGACATATATTAATTTGTATTTCTGTCCTTTTTCATGTTGCCATTGATGATACAATTCCTCATCTGTGTTTTCCTAAGCAGTACAGTTGCACTGACTATAGCAGTGACACCAGCTGGTGTGCCAGGGTGAAAAATATGTTTTCCTTTTTTGGCTTTGTCAGAGTAAGGCTATAGAAGCAATTGTATTCTTGAAGCAGATTTCATAACAGCTGCTTCCAACTCTAATTCTTTCTTTTTCCTTCTGTCTTCTCCTAATTCTGCTATTAGAATGGCTAACAGAACCCCAAGGGTGCTGTGAGTTTCTCAAAAAAAAATGGGCAATCTCTAGCAGCATCTGAACAATGAAAGCATAAAGTTGCATTTGAATTTAACTCTACTTTCCTGCTCTAAATAAAGACCTGGGGGAAATGAAAGCTGCACAGACGCTTTGTGTGAAAAACACAGACTTAAAAGAAATCTAAAGTTGAATTAAAAAGCAAAATAAAAGTTTATGTAGCTCTTTTAAATGAAATTAACACCACCAGGCACCTGAATCTGAGTAATCTAAAAAAAAAAGAAAATCCTTCCACTGAATTCAGTCTTCAAAAGTTCTGTTACAACTAAATTAAAAAAAAAAAGTTAAAAAAATCCTATACATATTTTAAATCAGGTCACCACACCATCTCTACTGTAGCATTTAGTGCTGCAATAAGGAAAATGTGCTATGTCTTCAGAAAATGCTCAACATACCCTACAGACATTTTAAAGATGGAGGTNCAAAGCCAACAACTGGCTTTGTGACAGCCCCCGTTTTGTGTGCCAGGATAGTTAGATACCAGTATAAATGCATTCCATGCCTTTTAACATTCATACCCAGGACTCTTCCTGGCCAAATTTAATTTACTAGAGTGAGCTTTAGAGCTTTTCTAGTAGCACCTGACACTCAAGATTAGTTAAAGGAGAGTCATTTAGCTCTCATTTCCCTGAAAACGGGGATTTGCTGTCATGTTAGTTGCTCTTAGCTGTCTGAGCCAACTCCATGGTGCTGGTAGATATGACGCAGAACCAGCAGATGATCTGCAATTATCTGGAGCAGCAGTGGGAACCTGGGCAAGCTATGCTGGGACAACTTACAGGATGGTGTTTTGTTTAGATGACTCAATCTCACCCTTATCACCTCTGTTCCCAGTCATACCTAGGATGTAACTGTGTGAAGTTTAGTCAGGGAAAGGACATTTTGGTAATGTCCAGGCAAATCAGAGTGGTCTAGCCAGTGGTCCACATGCCAGACCTTATATATGGGCAGGGTTCCAGGACTGTATATATAATTTCTATAGCATGTGGGCAAGTTGAAGTATTTGTCTGCATGAGATGTCAGTAACAGCATTACTACATGTTGTGTTCATGCTCATATGTGATGTAAAACAGAAAAGTGTTTGGGTCGCTCTAGGACAGGGGTTGGGAAATGTGGATTTATCTGAGAAAGACAATACTTTCTTGTTCACCACCCTCACACTGATTTAATCAGTGCCTCTTCCACTATCCCCAGAAACCCGGTAAGACAATACACCAGTGAGAATGCTCAAGGGTTAAACACCGTATGTCAAAACTTATTTTTATAGTTACATAAGCTTTTATTTACATAAATCCTGTTGCTTCAAGATTTATGGTAGGATGGGTGAGACATATATTAATTTGTATTTCTGTCCTTTTTCATGTTGCCATTGATGATACAATTCCTCATCTGTGTTTTCCTAAGCAGTACAGTTGCACTGACTATAGCAGTGACACCAGCTGGTGTGCCAGGGTGAAAAATATGTTTTCCTTTTTTGGCTTTGTCAGAGTAAGGCTATAGAAGCAATTGTATTCTTGAAGCAGATTTCATAACAGCTGCTTCCAACTCTAATTCTTTCTTTTTCCTTCTGTCTTCTCCTAATTCTGCTATTAGAATGGCTAACAGAACCCCAAGGGTGCTGTGAGTTTCTCAAAAAAAAATGGGCAATCTCTAGCAGCATCTGAACAATGAAAGCATAAAGTTGCATTTGAATTTAACTCTACTTTCCTGCTCTAAATAAAGACCTGGGGGAAATGAAAGCTGCACAGACGCTTTGTGTGAAAAACACAGACTTAAAAGAAATCTAAAGTTGAATTAAAAAGCAAAATAAAAGTTTATGTAGCTCTTTTAAATGAAATTAACACCACCAGGCACCTGAATCTGAGTAATCTAAAAAAAAAAGAAAATCCTTCCACTGAATTCAGTCTTCAAAAGTTCTGTTACAACTAAATTAAAAAAAAAAAGTTAAAAAAATCCTATACATATTTTAAATCAGGTCACCACACCATCTCTACTGTAGCATTTAGTGCTGCAATAAGGAAAATGTGCTATGTCTTCAGAAAATGCTCAACATACCCTACAGACATTTTAAAGATGGAGGTTCTTGTAAATTAACCTTTCATGTAATGTGCTATGTAACCTACAGATTTACATTTTCCCTGTCACTTAGAACCTATTTTCAGTTTTTAATAGAGTAATATTTCTTGGTGACTTCACAGTGATCAATGTTTTTTGCTGAGGCTGGCAGTCTGTCACAAGTGAGATGTGCCCCCCAGGATTGATACCTAGCTCCACGCTGTTCAGCACCTTCATAAATGATCTGGAGGATGGGAATGAAACACAGCAAGTTTGCTGATGACACTAAACTGAATGGTGAGGTGGACAAGCCAGAAGGGAGATCCATTTTAAGGAGAAACCTGGACTGGCTGGAATGGTAACAGTAATGGTACAAAGTTTAACAAAGACAAATGTAGTCACACCACCTGGGATGACATAACTGTGGTAGCCTGTGACACC
>VWZW01001521.1:2192-24071 GCA_013397115.1 Edolisoma coerulescens
CCTAATGTTAGCCTGTTTAGGGATCTTCTTGGAAGTATCCCATGGGAATAGGCCATGCAGGGAAGAGAGGCCCAAGAGAGCTGGTTGATATTCAAGAGTTATTTCCGCTGGGCTTAAGAATGACACATCCTTATGAGCAAGAAATCAGGGAAATAGGGTAAGAGACCTGTGTGGATGAGCAAGGAACTCCTGTTGTTGCTGAAGTGTAAGCAGGAAATACATAGGAGGTGGAAGCAGGGTCAGACCACTTGGAATGAGTATAGAGAGGTTGTCAGAGAACGTAGAAATGAGACAAGGAAGTCCAAGGCTCATCTGGAACTAAATCTGGTCAAGGATGTCAAAGACAACAAAAAGGGCTTTTACAAATACATGAAAAACAAAAGGAAAACTGAGGATAGTGTGGGCACTTTACTAGATGGAGCAGGGGCCCCTGTAACAGAGAATGCGGAGTGGTCAGAGTTACTGAATGCCTTCTTCGTACTGGTCTTCACTGACAAGACCAGCCAGGGATTTCTGACTCAGGAGAGCACGGTAAAAGAATGTTGAAAGGAAGACTTTCCCTTGGTCAAGGAAGATTGCATTAGAGAATGTGTAGGCAAATCTGGCATCCACAAACTCATGGGTCCTGATGGAAAGCACCCACAGGTGCTGAGGGAGCTGGTGGACATAGTGAGGCTTTTAATGATCATCTTTGAAAGGTCATGGCAATCAGGAGGGATGCCTGAGGACTGGAAGAAAGAAAATGTCACCCCCATCTTCAAAAAGGGCATGAAGGAGGATCCAGGAAACCAGCAGCAAGTCAGCCTTACCTCAGTCCCTGGAAAGGTGATGGAGCACCTCATTCTGAAATGAGGCCAGCTCTATCCACGTGAGTGGCAAGAAGGTGATCAGGAGTAGTCAGCCTGGATTCACTAAAGGGAAATCATGCTTGACCAACCCGACTACCTTCTGCAATGAAACAAAGACCAGGATGAATGAGGGGAGAGCAGTGGTTGTTGTCTACCCTGACTTCAGCAAGGATTTCAACACTGTCTCTTACAACACCCTTATAGACAAGCTCAATAAGTGGGGACTGGAGGAGTGGACACTGAGGTCCTGGCTGAATGGCAGATCTGTGCAGCCCTTCAGAAGGACCTCAGCAGGCTGGGGAGTTGGGCAGAGAACTATCCAAAGTTCAGCAGAGGCAAGTGCAGGGTCCTGCACCTGGGGAGGAACAACCCCAGGCACCAGCATAGGCTGGGGGTGACCTGCTGGAAAGCAGCTCTGTGGAGAAGGACCTGGGGAGTCCTGGTGGACAGCAAGCTGTCCATGAGCCAGCAATGTGTCCTGGGGGCCAAGAAGGGCTGGGGTGCATTAGGAAAAGCATTGCCAGCAGGTTGAGGGAGGTGATCCTGACCCTTTACTCAGCCTGCTGGCACATCTGGAGTGCTGTGTCCACTTCTGGGCTCCTCAGTACAAGAGAGACATGGAGTTCCTGGAGCAGGTCCAGGGGAGGGCAACAAAGATGATTAAGGGACTGAAGCAGGTCTCTTATGAGGAAAAACTGAGGGACCTGGGCCTGTTCAGCCTTGAGAAGAGAACAACTGAGAGACAGCCTTGGCAATGTCTCTGAAGGAAGGGTGTCAGTGGATGGATCCAGGCTCTTCTTGGTAGTGCCAAGCAGTAGGACAAGAGACGATGGGCAGAAACTGATGCACAGGAAGTTCCACCTGAATATGAGGAAGAACTTCCTTACTATGAGGGTGACCAGGCACTGGAACAGGTTGCACAGGGATGTTGTGGAGTCTCCCTCACAGGAGATATTCAAGAACTGTCTGGACACAATCCTATGCAATGTGCTCTAGGATGACCCTGCTTGAGCCTTGAGCAGGAAGGTTGGATGGGATGACTTGCTGCAGTCCGTTTCAGTTTTAGTTTCTCAGGCCTTGCACTTCTAGAATAGCAGGTCTCAGTTTTTAAGGTTACTGGTCCTTGCCCTTGTCAGCTTTTTTGGACAACGTGCTGTGTTTCTTTCAGAAGCTTGCTTTCACTGGAAATTAAGAGGCAAATGAATTTATAGGTGGTTTGAAGATAGTGTAACTGCTAATTACACTTATAACTTAAAACATTCTTTTTTCTTTTTTTTTGTAATGGAATTGCTTAGGGATTTGAAAAATACTAGCCTGGGATTTTAACCTTTTTGGCAGAACTGGTTGGTTTTGAGCTCTCTTGAAAGACTCTGAAATAGATATTAGTAAGTAACTCATCTTTCTGTTTTATTTATTTATTAATTGTTTTTTCAATTTTATTTTCTCTAGGGGGATCACTGAAGCTCGTTTTGTTTATGTCTTTGTTCTTGGCATAGTCTTCACTGGCACTAAAGATTTACTGAAGTCACAGGTTATTTCTGGAGACTCCAGCGTGAAGAGCACAGGATTATGGGAAGTATATAGTGGATTGGTTCTACTAGCAGCTCTTCTATTTAGACCTCACAATTTACCAGTCTTGGTGATTTGTCTGCTGATTCAGACAATGATGACAAAATATATTTGGAGACCTTTGAAATTTGATGCAGCACAGATTACTATCATGCACTACTGGTTTGGCCAAGCTTTCTTCTATTTTCAGGTAAGCTGAATACTCTCTCTGCTGCAGAGGTGGGAGAGGGAATAGTTTTTCAAAGAAATATTGTCCATTGTAAATAAAATGCTAACTAAATACTACAGTGGAAAAGTTTACTGCGTTCTCAGAAGGGTTTAGTTTCTAAATGTTTTAATAATGTTTTATTTTCAGAATCAGGGAAAGATGCATCCCTTAGTGTTTTATCCTCACTGTAGATTTCCAAAAGTGTTACAAGGATCAGGGACCTATACCAGGATGATTTTGGTCTGTTAATGGGCCTTGTAAGTACTTTTCAGGTGACAATTAATTTTAAAATGTCATCTGAGTTGATTAATACCAGTAAAAGGTAGATGGCTTTTGTCACTGGTTCTTGAGGCTTACTGTAGGTCTACATACTGTTTAAGACTGAAGGAAAGTTCTGTGGCATGTAATATGAGAACCAGAACTAAATTTCTTTCTTATTATATCAAATGATATCTTCTTTCCTGAGGAGCCTTACTAACTTCAATAACATAGTTCTCTGCACTGCAAATAAGGTTGCAATTCCACAAAAACTTTACTTTGCATTGAAGCTGGAGAGGTTCTTTCTACTTCTAGTACTGTTGGAACCTTCGTGTAGCAGGCTGTCTAAAGAGGGCATTTGTTAAATTGGGAATCAGGTTTAAGAGCTGGGGTTTGCAAAATTTCAGTGTGGGACCTGTGTTGGCTTTACGTCTGAGGCATGGCTGGGGATGTTAAAACTCAAGTGAACTCAAAAAACCTCAAGCTTAGGGTACTTCCTACTCTGTTTCTGATCCTGTAACTGCAGACTGAGGATTGGCTTGATTGAGAGTATATGTCTAGATAGGGAATTGCTGATGCAGGTAAGATCATCATGGTTCATCCCTTCCTACCCACTTCTCCTGTTCAAAGGGCATAGCATGTCTTGGATGAATGGCTTTTGCCTGTTTTGAATGTTGCTGTTCAGGCAGTCAGCGTTGATGTAGCCTTCTGAGAGCACTCCTTAGTGCAGTTGGCAAAATGCTGAAGATGGAGTTATCTCTTTACTGAGGTACCAAATGAAAACATCTGCCAGAAATTTAATGGTGGGGAGGCTGGTAAGAAAATCCTAGTTATCGAAAAGAGACTAATAAAGAATGGTTCAGATGTTTTCATAAAGCAGCAAATGGTTCATAGATGTTTTCAGTGATGCTGAATTCTTGGTACACTTGGCTGAGAATTTCACAGAACCGTGAAATTACAGGTGAGTTGAAGCTGGAAGATGTCTTTGGAGATCATTCAATCCAACCTGACCCCATGAAACAGCAGGTCAAACAGATCAGGTTGGTCTGAACTGTGTCTATTCCCTATTTTAAATGCCTGAAAGGGTGAATACTGCAAGTTCTCTGGGCCGATGGTCCCAGTGCTTGACCACCCTAGCTACTAAAAAAAGCTTTTTCTGGTTTTAATTAGAACTTGTGCTGTTTCTGTGTATTGCTTTTTATCCCTTTGTTAGTCACTATTGGGTGACTGAGAAAGTCACAGTCTGGCTACATTTTCAGTACTTCCCCTCATTATACACATTATTATGATCCCTGCTGAGCTTTCTCCTCTTGAGAGTACACAGACCCAGAGAGTTGTTTGTATGACAGGTGCTTTGTTCCCATCATCATCTGTGGTGCTTCAGTGGACTTTTCTGGCACACCCATGAGTTTTTTGTGGTGGCAAGCCCAGAACTGGACCCAGGCACCGAAATGTGGATCTCACCACTGCTTATTAGAGAGAACGGAGCATCTCCCTTAAACAGTTAATAAGGCTCTCCCTAATGAAGTCCCAGGTGCTGTTGCTCGTTGCACAAAAAGGACAGTGGCTGGCTGATCTCTTCCAAGCTGCTTTCCATATGGTTAGTTCCCAGTGTGACCAAAGGCATGGTTTTATTCCTCCCAAGTGCTGGATTTGACATTTCCCTTTGGTGCACTTCCAGAATGTCTTGTCATTTCATTTCTCCAGCCTATCAAGGTGCCTCTGAGTGGCAGCACACCCATCTGCTGTATCAGCCACTCTTCCAGTTCTGTATTGTGTGCAGACTTCATGAGAGGACTGTCTGTCCCATTGCTCAGGTCATTGGTAAAGATGTTAAACAATATCAGCCCCAGTGTCAATCCTTGTGGCTGATCACTAGTGATTGGCCTCGAGATGGACTTCAAGCTGCTGATGGCAGCTCTGTGAGCTCAACATTTGAGCAGTTTCCAGTCCACATAATTGTCCAGCTTCCTAGCCTGGACTGCATCCATTTTTTTGCCTGAGGAGATGCTTAAAAGTGCTTGTGAGGTGAAAGCATGTTAGATAGATGTAGCCCATGTATCTTCAGCCAGTACAGTGTGATGGAATAGAAAATAAGAACTTCTTGAAGAAATAGTTTTGTTTTGGAAGTGTAATATGGCAGGTTAAATGTTGTGTCTTCTCTGCTCCGAATGATGCCAAAAATGTGGAACTAAGTTTTCTGGAAGAATTTACATGAACTTTGAAGCAGCTGTAAACATTTTCCAGAAGTAAGCTATTAGAGCTATCAAGAGCTTGGTACATATTTCTATTTGACTCTGCTGTGTCAAAGGGTTTTTTCCTACACCAATAAAAATATGTTTACGCAAGACCAGTAGAAGGTAACAGAAT
This sequence comes from Edolisoma coerulescens, assembly GCA_013397115.1. NCBI lineage: Eukaryota > Metazoa > Chordata > Aves > Passeriformes > Campephagidae > Edolisoma > Edolisoma coerulescens. Next base: position 7,446 of record VWZW01001521.1, read on the forward strand.
CTGGTAACATCTGTTTTGGCTTTCTAGTTGTCTTAAACTGGTGTTATTGGAAAGACTTTCCTTTTTCATGACTAATGTTTTGCAGTTTTAACTATCCTTGCAACTGAGGATTTTTTTTTGCTTTTAGAAGACTAGAAGAAGTGATTTCCATTTTACTTGGCTACAAATTGTGGTTTTGGATATCCTGCAGTTTTAGAGCATCTGGCTAGGCCTCATCACTCTGCTGGCAATTTTGACATTTCTTCTAGGAGTGTTTTCCTTTAGAAATAGTAACTTCCAGTATGATACAGACTTCAGCAAACTTTAGGGTATTTGAAAAATTTGTTCTGACAAGGGAATTTCTTCCATATAACATGTTGCTGAGTCACAGCATCCAAACCTCGTAAATGAGAAATTCTCCATTGCTTTGTTATGAGCCAGATTTCTAGATGGGTCTTTGTGCATCTCCCATCCCTGTAAGATCTGGAAAAAGATCTGGGGGATAGTTACTTATCAAAACTATTGTTAGAGGCACAGCAAAGCTTTTTCCCCATGTTGTCTGCCCTGCTGGTTTGTATGAAATAGAGCAGGCCGAGATAAGAAGCTGCCTTTTTGTGTCCTATCACATGTCCCAAAGCTCCAGCTTTGAAAAGATTATTTTGAATTAGCAGTGGCTTAGCAAAAATTTTGAGTAATTCTTAAGTTGTTTTAGCACAGGACCCTTTAAAAATGTATCAATTTCAGAAGAACACGCTAACAGTTTTCTAGAATTTTTTTGTATGTCGGTCCACTTGAAAAATCAAGGTGTGTGCATATTCACCATGCCTAAGACTGATTAAAATGACAAATGAATTGTAATAGAACAGGAAGGATTTCCTCTATTTTCTCTCTTTATTTCTCTTTTTGTTTTTCTGTTTTCAGAACATCTTAGAAATGTTTCAGAAATAGAGAAATAAATTCTTCTAGTGAAAAAAGTGCTTTTAAAAGTCAAGACAGATGGAATTTTCTTTCACAACCCCTCCCCCCCACTCCTTAGAGAACAAGTTTTCAGTTCTCTTTTAAAATTGTAAGTACCTTTATATTAAATGCCTTTTTAGGATGGAGATTAAGAGTTTGACCAAAATAACCGTCTTTAGATGTTAGCTTGTTCTTTTATTCTCTGATGAAAAAACTGTTCTGAAGGTGCGGAAAGAAACAAATTGAATCATACAAAGCTAGGAGGGACTTCTTTTTTTTGTATTTCATAATTGAAAGCAGTTATCTGATATACAGAATATTAGCATTAAAAAATAGAATGGTCGAGCTGGTACTTCATAAGTTATAGAGACTACAGAGGTGCCTCAAAATCTAATTACTACTCTCTCTTCAATTTGTAAATTTCTCTCAGTTTATTCTAAGAATAGCTTTTCTAGTCTGGGATGGTGTTTCCAATGATGGAAGGAACTTCTTCCAGAAATGATGTGTAATTTCTTTCTTCTTTTATGTTTTTTTTCTCAGTATGTGGCACTCTGATCTGCATTACCTGGGAAAATCAAAAAGCTAACAACATACAAAAGTGAATTCTTCATTATTGTTTTATTTTTAATATATTTAAATATCTCCTTCCCTTTCCTTTGAGTTCTGTCTAGAATATGAATGACTTGTTGCAAAGGGAAAACTTCTCAGCTTGTACAGCTTAAAATCAGGATTGAAATGTTACTTTGGTTTGTTAGTGACACATAATTAACTGACAACTATATATTGATAATTAACTGTCACTCACTGAACTATAGATGCAGGATCCATACCAGATATACTACAGGTGAACTTGTACCAATGTTTCTGCCGTCTTGTGTACTTGCACAAAAAAAAAAATCTATCCCCTGCACTGGGACACCCATCTCCCAAACACATGGCGGTAACCTCTCCCCTTCAGGTGGGTTTCAGTCTCTTCTCATGGCAATGCAGTTTTCCCTGTTTACTCACACCTCCTGTGACAAATACAGGCACTCAAGCTTTAAATCTTTATATATCTCAAGAGTACCGTAGACAAGTGACTCAGGTGAAGCTATAGATGATTCTGCATGGTTGTGTACATTTTCCAGCTTTTCCTTAAGTGAGTGATGGATGGTGGAACTCTGGATGTACCCATACTGGTTTAGTAACAGATTTTAATTGTTTGAATAAGCCATTTAATCTTTTTCCTTTACATTGTGGGAAAACCAGGAAGGTCTTTTCTTGGTGATAGCTTTCAGATCCTCACCTTACTTCTGTGCCTTCCAGTGAAATGACACTGTTCTTACTGAGTAAAGTTCAGGTGTCCCAGGTTTAGCAGCTACCTGTCCTGTCCATGACCATCAGTGCTGAGATCAGTACTTACATTTTGACTGACTTAGGGTTGTGTTTCAGAAAAAGCATGTATGATTTGTTCTCAGATACTGAATAAATGTTAAGGAAGCACATCTGGCTATTTCTGCTGGAGAAGTCCATCACATTTTCACCTTCAGTATTGACCTCTGTTCAGCTTGTCTTGGTAACAGATAGTCACTTGTTTACTTCCTCAGGAGCTAGCAGTATCTGTGCTAGAATTCCAGAGGAGAGATATGAAGGAAGCACAGCTGTATTATTAGGCATGATGTGCACTGCTGGCATAGATCTAAATGTCTTCCCTGACTTTGTTTCTTTAAGCTTTGTGGTCACTAGAGCTGTCACTATTAAACTGACTGGGTTCAGAGTGGTGCTAGAGTTTTAATTTCCAGACAGGTGTAAAGATCTAATGTAGCATACAAAAAAATAGCAGGCTTATGGTTGAAATACAAAGATTGAAAACCACTGAAATTTGTGGGTGATATAGATCACAGTGGGTACTAAATTTAAACTGTGCTAGCTAAATGAGGCAGGAGAAGAGAAATACAAATGAAATATGTAATGTTTCCATCTGGAAATAGGAGAGAGGTTTGGAGGACTACTCTTTGCACATGTCTTGGTGTGCTTATGAAGAAAATGAGACTTGCCCATGTTGCTGAGTCTATTAAGTCTTGGTAGACAATACGGTACATAATGATTAAAGCAGTAACTCTGTCGTGCTGTGTGTGGATTGTAAACGATGGCCTTTTGAATGTGATAGTAAAAATAGTCTTGTTCAGCATAGCATATTTAATGAATGAGGCACTGTTCTTTCAAAAAAGTTTTGTAGGGTCCTTCAAGACTTTATGGAAGTAGATCTGTGAAAATCTTAAGTGTACAGAGTAAGCAAGGCTGATAGGAATGGATACTGCTTTTCATTAATAGTTGCTACAGCTGATGAACATGGGGGAAACAAATGAAGTGCCTGGGTGTGGAAGCTAATTTTTTGATTTTGACTGTAAGTATGAAAAAAAAATTAAGGGTGGGTTGAAAACAAATGCCTTGATCTTACACTTGGTTTCGCATTCTACACTTCATCTGTGCCAGTGCCCTGGGTGCATCTCCTGTCTCAGAGTTTAGTTAGCAGACTTCAAGGTCATCTCCTTGATTGAGAGAGCAGCTGATGGGAGAAAAGCAGAGGGAGGGGCCTGGCCCTTCTTTCTGTTTGGTTCTGCTTTAATCTGATGCTTTACTGCCTGTGTTGTATCCCAGCTGTGTAAGCAGGTATGTGTGTGCCTGTCTTGTACTTTCTTGATCCTGCCCTGGACCTGGTGGCTGGGCTTTCTGGCCTAATCTTGGACCTGCCTTGTCACTACAGACTTGCAATCCCTGGACTGCATCTAGCCCTGATCACTGTCTCTGGATCCAGCCCTGACCTGGACATGCCACTGAAGACTCCTGACCTACATCTCTCACCTGCCTTGTTTTCACACTCATTTCCCAGCTTACCTTCCTTTGCAGAACCAGCTGTCCCTTTCTGCTCTCTGGGAATTTAGAGCTAAAGGGCAAATTTATTAAATGGTTGTAACTTAAATGGGAAGACTATGCATGATGTAATTTTTCCAGCCTTTTAGCAAGATTTTTGTGAATAGTAAGCAGAGGAAAAGGTTGCTCACACAGGTTGTGCAGTCTTCATGCTTTGAGGTTTTTAGAGATTGTCTGGATAAAGTGCTGTGTTATTAATGTGGAGCCGGGTAAACCTAATTTGTTTTCTAGTCTCGTTTTAGTAATTAAGGTCTTTGCTTTATTTATCACTTTGTGTAAATTGATGAAGAGAAGCAAAGTTTTAAATACTCCAGTATTGTCAAAAATAGATGAAATTAATACATTTAGTCAGAATGCTACCTGTTTATCAGGATATTATTGCAAGCTTGAGAATCTCTTGATGAATTTTTCAATGAGCTTGAATAATTGATTGTTTTCTCCTAAGCTTTGAGTTGTCCATGTCTCATAACTCAGCAGTCATTTCCCAAAAGTATGTTGTATCTTTATCATTACTATTTGTCCTTAAAATGCAGTGAGAATAGGAATAAATAACTTGGTTGTTCCTCTTTTGTAAACCAGCTCTTAAAAAATTTATTTTGCAGTAAATATTGCTAAAAATATTTTCATTACCTTGCATGAAAACTCATAAATGAACAAAAATTCCACGTATTTATTTATTAGTCTTGTGGGGGTTTGTTGCCATGCTTAGAGCAGTATATCTACAAAACAGGAGAAAGAAAGTACAGTTCCAGTTTATGGTGATTTTTATCACTGGAGGAAACCAGAATAGGTTTGTACATTTTTAGAATCATTTATATTAGTTCATCTTGCCTTTAGGTAAAGAGATGGACTGAGTGACATTTTAAAGTGACTTTAACTTTTTCTTGTTATGATTTCAAAGCATTGTAGGATAATTTACATTGGAAAGGACTTCAGCAGGCTCACAGTTCAGTCCCATTTTCAGAACAGTGTCAGGTGTGAGGTCAAACCAGATGGCTTGGGGTCTTGAAACCTCCAAGTTCTATACAGAGACAGCAGAACCTTTCTGGCCAACCTTTTCTGAAACACTGGAGTGATTCGTTACAATAAAAGGAGGCACTCTGAATTGTCAGTTATTTATGTATTGTGTGGAGTATTAGAGTTTATAGGCTGTGAAAATTTAGTGTAAATACATGAATTTGTCTTGAAGAAAGATACCTAATGTGAAGAAAAACTGCTTCTTACTGCTCATCAGGGCTCTTCCGGTAGTATTGGTGGCAGTAGTATCCGTGAGGCTTGGCAGATTCATGGTTGGAGTAAGATGTTTGGACACTTCTCAGTGTGGCTGGCGTTGTGAGTGTGTGGATCCAATGTGTGCATCCTTGTTCTACAGCTATGTCACTTTAAAAAAAGTCAAAGCCAGATGGAGTGAACCCTGTGGCGAAGGAACTCAGGGAGTTGGGAGAAGGGGGAAAGCACTGTTGCTTCCTCCAGGTTCCTTACTTTGTTCTGACTACCTTCCAGAGGGGAATAGATCTTTTTGCCTGCACTGTTACTGCAGGACCAGTGACATGCACTGCAGTGCTGTATTTATTCTTGCGTCTTCTCACACACCGTGTGGTGTGGAGCCGCCTCAAGGTGCCAAAGATCAACCATGTGCATGTGCCCATGGAATAAACAGTGTAAAGACATGTTTCAGCTCTTCATGACACAAGCAGGAAGGATCTCCTGATGTCTCAGTTTTTCTACTCTGCATGCATCGTGCAGAGGAGAAGGAGAGGAATGAAAAACAAATAGATATGGTGGGCAAAAGACCTGCTGCTGTGGACAGGGACTGGAGGAAAAGAGAGCAGGTTCCCTCCCTACCTGTCCCTGTCAAATTCTTGCTTGTTGAGAAGCAGCACCCTGCCCAGCGCTCAGAGTGCTACATTTACCTTTCTGCTCTTTCCATGGCCTCAGTTTATTAAACATGAGGAGTTAAACCTGAGGAGTAACCCTATTTTACAGCTTTCTTTTTCAGTCTCATATTACAGGTTCTAGGGCACAGATATACTTTTATTTAGCTGCTTATCATTAGGTGTGCTTTGCTTTGGTCCTGGCATTGCTGGACATTACACTAAGTGCTTAACAATAATTGGTCGCTGGTGCAGTGATATGCTACAGTGGTGCATGATGAAATGAGGAAGATGAACAGTCATAAGTCAAGATTTTTCTATTGTATGATGTCTTGGTAAAATCCATACCATACTGCCCTCTTACAGCTTCAGACTCACCTTACATTCTGGGGATACTCCATCCCATGGGGACAGTGACTACTTATAATGAGCTCTGAATGGTTCTGTCAACACAGATGGCTTTTTTCTCTGAGATTTTAGAGCTCTTTCAGGAACAGTTTTTTTGCTGGTACCTAGTTAGCTATGTACCTGACAAAGCTACCTATCTTGTGTGCTCTGGACTTTGTGACAGAAGTGTGTATTTGATGATAGCACTTCCTTGCTGGGGTAACTTGCAGTTCAAGAGGACTGCAGTCACCAAGGTGACCTGAGGTCAGGTTTGAAGGAAATGGGGAGCCACCACGCCTCATATGCTGTGCTGGGATTGAGTCGAAGGCTATTGGTGGTGACAGTCCTTACGTTAGTGTTGTTCTGGGATTCTGTAGGTGGAAAAAGAGGGTTTGATGGCTGTTAGAATATCAGTGCTGTAGAAATGGATCAGTTTCTCAAGGTACAGCAAGAATATCTGAGACCTTTCTCACTAGTCTGAGGAAACCTGTCTGTGACCTGTTAATTTAAGAAATATTATGCCTTAATCATAGGGTGTGTTTGCTACTTAAGGTATTTGGGTAAAATTAAATACTTTGGTATTTTCAGTGGAAAACACTTCCTTCAGTTTTACCTAGTTCCTTGTTATTTAGTGGTCTTGGTCACTGGAAAAGAAAACTAGGTAAAACATACCAGACTTTGACAGCTCTCGATACTTTAATTGCTGTATGTTCCTTCTGTTTTTCTCTTGGTAGTTTTAAATGCCTTTTATTGATGATTCAGGCTATCTAGACTGACTTCTGGTCTATTTCAATGCAATCTTTTGTGGCAGAGAGACTTGGGAAGGAGAAACCTCTCTAAATTTGCCTGTCTTAATCTGTTTACATGCAGGAACCTGTGCCGTGAGGCAGGCAGGTGGGCGATGTAGTGTTCTATTACAGCTCTAAATTAGAGTCCTGTTGTCTCTAAGGGCAAGAAATATTTATTTCCTGGTGTAATTTTAGGCAGCAGACCTAAACTCTTGTGTTTGGACCTTGTATGATGAAAAACGCATCTTTTTCATTAATGTGACTGAAGTGTAGCTGTTTATTTTGAACTCTTTTTTAAAATGTAACTTATTAAACAATAGGCATGTTAATTTGCGGACAGAATAAGACAAGCAAAATAGCATGCTATTTATACCTTTGTTAATCTGTAAATCCTAATTAAAAGCACTTGTTTGGTAAGCTGTTTTATTGAAGTTCAGATGTAAAGAATGTGGCTGTACTTTAAAGCAATTTAAAGAGTAAATCCTTAATGGGTGCAGTAATTAATATTATTCTAATGTATTCTAAATATATCTTTGGAGATATTTGGATCTTTACTATTTTATCCCTATTTTCAGGGAAATTCAAATGGCATTGCTACTGTGGATGTTTCAGCAGGTTTTGTGGGACTAGACAGCTATGTGGAGATACCAGCTATCTTCCTCACAGCTTTTGCAACATATGCGGGACCTTTCCTTTGGGCCATCCATCTGCTGTGCTACTTGAGTTCTGAAGTTAGCAGGTAATCATTTTTGAACTGAAGTAATACTTCTCTGTGTACTGCATATATAAATACCACCCATAAAGTGTATACCTTTTCAAAGAAATTTTTGTTCACATAATCTTTTTCCCTGAAAGTTAGTTTTATATTAAAAAAATGCATATTCTTTTGTTCGGCATGTGTTTGTATCACCTTACTCTTCCAGTTTCATTTTATCTGCAGAAGTTTTGCTCTGGGAATGTACATGTATGTTTTACTAATTTTGTTTCTTAATGAGTTCTCAGATTGCTGTGCTAAATTACTTAAAATTTTATTGTGTTTTTTTATGACAGCATGTTCTGCCTAAAAACATTTTTCTTGAAACCTTTTAAGTCAGAGACCTGAGAAGGACTTTTTAAAGTAATAGAATAGAATTTAAACTTAACTAACAGATGTTCTTTGAATGTCCTTCTTTGACAAAGTGACATGCAAGGTTTTATAAATAAAACATACTAATATTATTGTATGTTACTGGTTATTGCAGTCATTTGTAGCTAAAGTGTTTGTACTTCTGGGTATCTTGTGTGGTGGATGAGTTAAAGTAAAATGAATTAATGCATTGGAATTTTAAGAAGACAGTTGTAAAATGCTAATGTCATTTAAGAGCATGCATATAAAATCCAATCTGACTCTCTAAAACTGCTTTTAACTCATCATTCAGGGTATTTAAACTGAGAGATACAATATGTTAAAATAGAGGAGTTGTGAATTCCATATTGTATCATATCAATGCACAAATGCCAAAACTTGATGTATTTTCACAGAGTTAACATTTGACAGTGACTAAATTCTTATCATCTCAGAGTCTTTTCTCTGTTATCTGTGGAATTCAAATCTACTTTTTTTTTTTAGTGATGAACAAAATATTGCAGTAGGCTTGGCAGGTGGGATTTTAGACAGTATTTAGTTTATCACAACTTTTTGCCTTGCACATTGTCCATCCTCTTTAAACCTCTGACTCCTTTTTATCTACACAGTGTCATCTGGTCTCACCCTGTCAGTGATTTTTGTTTTCTGGCTTCTCTCTTCTCCTTTTGCTTGTTTGTTTTGGGCTATGCCTACACTGTGTGCTTGTGTTGGCTCAGTTGTGTTCGTTAACCGTGTAAGGAGATGGGATCACCAGCTGACCAAGCTGCACAGACCAGTGGAGGTTTTTGAGCCAGGAGGGACCTGTTCTGACAGACTGATTCCTGCACAGTTACTGTGTCCATTGTTCTGTATTAACAGGCTCATTTAACAGGAATTCACAGTGATTAGCCTTTGTTCACTGATTTGCCTGTCTGCTGCATGGCTCTCTAAAGATGTCTAGCACGCTTGGTTGCTGTGGATTCATGCAGCCCGGTGCTGGGCCATTGATCTACTCATGCACTCAGTGTAAATTGAGACTCCCTGTAGAACTTTACCTCTTAGTCTGAAGCCAGCAACCCTGAAGTCATCTTTGGTCTTAAATAGATTGATATGGTCTAAGTACTTGTGTTTGAGTATAATACTTCTGAAAGCCAGACTCTTCTCTGTTCGTTCTGGTATTTTTTTGTTTCAGGAGGGGTAGATGTGGAGTACACTAGTTATTGATGTCTTGATTTGTGTAACCTCAGAAAGCCCTTTCTCGAATTTTCCTTACTACCTGCTGACTTGACACCAAACTGATTTTTAACTCTGTTTCTGATGCTCCCCAGTTTAGCTTTAGTTACTTTTTTGCTCAATCAATAAACTTTTCCAGTATCCAAACTCTTCAAGTTTTCTCCATTCTTTCAGCACTATTTAAGAAAAGAGTGACCATGTACATATCAAAAATGTTGCTGCTTGTCTTCTGGTAAATATGTGACCCATGAATCTGGGTATTGCTTGCATTCTATGAATGTCCTGTTTTTCCCAATTCCTGTATATCTCTGCCATGATTTGTTTAAAATAGTGCTGTGCCATTTAACTGTTTACATCAGTGTTTCTACTGCGTTGGGTTTTTTTTAGCAGTCCCAATCTCTGTTCTTCATCATTACACTGTAGGTGCTTTGGAACTGGCACTTTTTCTTAAGCTTGGAGGATTCTGATCACAGTAGAGAACAATGCCTTGGTGGCATTATATGGGGAAGGAGGAGAAAAAAAATGAACTCCTGTAATTTAAAGAACTGCAGTTTTATCGTTGTTTAAAATCTAGACTGCAGACTGTGATGAACACTAACATACAATGAAGAGAAGATGATAACATGCAGCATGTTTTTGGAAAGCTCTTCTAACAAAATAATGAAAAAATTTCAGTGACAAAATCTTTGAGTGTCTGTACTTGTTTAATAATGCTTCAAGTAATATGCCTCTACAGTAGTGCTGGTTGTTGTTCTGATGTTTTCCTGGTTGAATTTTTGCAGATTAAATCTCAGCTAGTAATGGTGCCAGGTACAGTGCTGGCTTAACCTGCTCTCAAGTGGGTAGCTATGGCCGGTAACACCCACATCACTTAAGTAAGTAGATTCCATCAAGCGGCTTGTGTCTGTAGCCATTTTAAGGTTCATTTGGGTCAACTGGTAGGGCTGTTTCCTCAATGAAACAGTACATAAATATGGACTGGAATCTCTAGCTGCTGGGACTTGCTTAAATTGGTATGTTAATCTGCTGAGAACTTGGTCTGTATGCTTTTTATTTTACTCTTGTGCTTTGCCATTGCTGTCCAAATGATTGTCTTATTGGTTGTTACTCCTTGGAACCAAAGCTGCAACTGCAGAAGGCAGGGGCTCAGCTGCTTCATGTGTTTTCTTAAATGTATGGTAGACTGAACTTGTTAAAAAAATGTGCTAGATGTTTTCGGATGTTCTTTGTAAAAGCTCCTTATTAACTGTTTTATAGAAATATGCCTTGGTCAGTGGAATTCAAACCCCTACTTTTTAATGTGGTCCTGAGAGCAAGATGAAGATGTGCCCAGAACCACTCAGCAGTGGTTCACTCTTAGCAAAAAGCCTTGCATTCTGCAGCCTGTTTTAGAGCTGTTGCATCTGAGGAGGTTGGCCTGGATAGGAAAGCCTGACTTCAGGGCTGTCTTTGTTAATTTCAGCCACTTAGCAGAGCCCATGAGTTTATAGCTGCATCAGTTGGGTTGGCTTACCAGCGCTTCTTGCTGAAATTCTTTAAAGCTGCGTTGCACTGGGCATCACTGCCTAGGGGCAAGTATCCATTCATACCGTTCCCCCTTTTGGCACTTTGCATTTATGCAGCCACAGAATACTTGAGCCTGGAGTCCAACCCTCCTGTCCAAAGGAAGGTCAGCCAGAGAAAGCAGAGATACTCCAGGGTCTTCTTGAGCAACTTGTTCCAGCATATGGCAACACTTGGAGTTAAACAGTTGTTCTCTGGTGTTTAAGGGGAATGTGTTGTGTATCATTCATCCTTTCACTGAGCACCAGTGAGAAGAGTCTGAGTACATCTTCTTTCCTTCTACCCATGAGACATTTACGAACATTGGTGAGAACCCTGCCAAACTTTCTCTGCTCAAGGTTAAACAATCCCTGCTTTTCAGCCTCTCATTTTGTCAGATGCTCCAATCCCTGAGACATCTTTGTGAGCTTTCATTTGATTAGCTCCAGTACACCCATGTCTGTCTTATACTGAGGAGCCCAAAACTGGATCCAGAACCCCAGAAGTGATCTCACAACTGCTCAACAGAGAGGAAAGATGACCTCCTTCAGCCTGCTGGCTCTGTCTTTCTCACTACAGCCCTGGGTTGGTTCATGGGAACATTGCTCGTGCTCAATTTGTTGTCCAGCAGGAATGACATACGTCCTTCTCGACTTAGCTGCTTTCCAGGTGGTCAACCCCAAGCCTCTTCTGGTGCATGGTGCAGAATTTGGTGTCTCCCTTTGTTAAACTTACCGAGTTTCTTGTTGGTCCATTTCTCCAGCCTGTCAGGATGCCCCTGAGTAGCAGCAGACCCATCTGCAGACCCAGTTCCTGCGGAAACTACTCCTCCCAATTTTTTATTGTGTGCAGACTTGCTGAGGGGGCACTGCCCCATCACCTAGTTCAATAGTGAATACATTGAGCAGTACTGGCCTCCATGTGACATCCTGTGGTTAATTACTGGTGCCTGGCCTTCAGATGGAATTTCTGCAGCATCTAAATAGTTTTTCAGTTCACCTGAATGTCTGCTTTTCCTAGCCTGGACTGCATCAGTTTGTCTGTGAGGTGATGAGAGACATTAAGAGCCTACTTGTGAGATGAAAGTGCATTAGATACATGTAGCCCATATATATTTTGCTGGTATGGTAAGGTGGAATAGAAGATAAGGAGGTTTTCAGATAATACATTTGCTGTGGAAATGTAGTTTGGAAGTCCTTAAATAATTTGCTTTCATCTAAACAAACTCGTGAAACTATAAGACACTCTTCTCACATGGAAAGGTAAATGTGTTTCTAAAATAATTAAATGGCATGTGATAGACACTAACATGGATATTACTGCCACTTTTAATCCTTCAGGCTCTCCTGAGAAACTTGGCAGCATAAATGTGAAGGGATTTTCACAGACAGAAATAGAAAGAACTCTTTAGGTTCAGTCTCCATGGAAACTGTGCAATAACTCTTGAAACTATTTTTGAGATGGGGAGTACTGATTAAACTGATGCCTGAACTTAACCAAGTGTTCTGTGTGTGACTTGCATAAATTCCTGCGAGCACCTTGTTTATGTAAAGGGTAGTTTTTACAGTGACCACTCTGTTGCTCTGGTCTGAAGTAGAACTTTGGATTTTTGGGTCCTTATGACTGGAAAAGGGCCAGGTTGTTGGATAATTTGACCTATATTATATGACCTCACTGTGCAGTACACTCCAGATGGATTCCGTTTCCAAGCTCCTACCCAAACAAAATTGTCATGTGGGTGATGTTCGCAGTGTTGTGTAATTACCACTCTTCAGTTAGGCATCGTGATAGTTTTCAGATTACCAGCACACTGAAATCTGTGTTTTAGTTGGTTTAGTTAGTTAGGTGTCAGGGTGAACTGGTGGGCATTTCCTAGCACTAGAAGGCTGCATGCCTATTAGATTTTCTTCCTCAGTTATCAAAAGTTGTAACAGTGCTTTCACATTAGCAAATGGCTTTCAGATATTGAAAATGGGTGTATGCCCAACAGGAGGGTGTTAATAATTGCATAACTTTAATGTTATGCCTTGACTTTGTTAATGTAGAACTCCAGCACAGGAAACTTAAATTTTGCTGTGAATTCTTTTATAATGCTGATCTAAACAGAATTAGGAAGGTAGCTTTAGCTAGCTAAAGGAATTTCAGCATTTAACGTCAGCTTTTGCCATCTTCAGCCTAATGTGTTTGATTGATCAAGTCCCCCGTTCACTACCCATGTTAATGCATTAATCATTTTTCTTTCTGATGTAAGCTGGACATGCAGTGAGTGTTTCTATATACCTTTTTTTTGAGTCCTAGGTAGAAAGTGAAGCCCTGCTTAAATACAAAGGAGCAATCCAAACATTTTCCACTGAGCCCTTCAGTATTTTATACAAGTAGATTTTAATTCTTATGTTTAAGTCCATTCTCTCCTACTTAGGTTAACTAAAGCTGAAAAAATGTTTGCCTCTAAGAGTATATGCTGCTGCATTCTCTAGAATTGTAATACTTGTTATCTGTTGTATTGCCAGCCGTCTCATTCTCTAAATAAAAAAAAAAAAGATACAGAGGTCATCTACTTGTTTGTTGATATGCATGGAAATCTGGAAGTGATTGGCTAAAACTGGGCTGGGGTTTTATTGCCAAAAGCTGGAAGAGTATTCTACTCACTTAGGTTTCTCCTGAGATGCTGTTATTGTATGAATGGCTGAAGATTTCTCTTGGACTTTGTTGCCGCTCTGTGATGGATAGCTCTTCTCATTCATTCCTTTTTCATGTTGTCGAGACACTGACTTTTCCTATGAGACTTCCTCCAGGCAGCCATGACTCTCAGTATTGAAAAGTATTTTCTAATTGGAAAGTGATCCAGCAAAGTAGGGTTGCCTCTGTTATAAACAAATAACAAATTGCTTTAAAGCTATTTGCAAAATAAATGTCGTCCTTTTGCTCCATGGACCAGTTTTAGGAGCTGAAGCACTTTCTGTGTAAATATTAAGGAATGTTGTGTGCACAGAATTTATAAATACACAGATTTGGGGTAGGTTAGGTTATTTTTGCTTGCTGTAGACAAAAGTAAGCATCCGAATAGATTAGGAACTTAAAAAATTATGATCTAATTTTCAGTAGAGTTAGCATATCCAACATGAAGTTTGCTTTCCAGTAATGACTGATGACCCTAATTGAGAACTTGTCCTCCAGTGTACTAGCTACTGCCCAAATCATTGTAGAGGTATCCACTTGGCTTTTAAATGGTCTTACTGATGCTATTTATTGCCATTGCTATGAGATTTGTTCTCATTGACAGAACTGCAGTCTTCGGTAGAGACCACTTTGAGTAACATCAGCTATACTTTTTTATTTAACTAGTCTATCACTTATTTTTTGTGGGTAATATTGAATTGAAAGGGTTCTGAAAATCTTTTTTATTGCTGCCCAAGCTCTGATTTGAGGTTGTCATGGTTACGTTGTCTTCTTCCTCTTGTTCTTCTGGTTTTCATGTGACTTGTGCTCAAGAGTACATAGCTGAGTTGACAGTTCTCATTGCACCTGTAGAGCTGCAACTACCTAGAGTGCAGGTATGCAGTACCACTTTGCTGTACAAAAGGGTGCAGTATTTATCCTTTATTTTTGTTTGGAACCTCTGTGTTGCGAGACAGTGTTTTTCTGCCATCCCATATGGTTAGATTTCCAAATGTTGCTTACACAAAAGAGTTCATTAAATGTTAATACATGCAAAGCTTATTGAATACATTAAGGCAATCAGTATTAACAATGTTGGGTATGGCTAACCTAGAGGAAATTTTGTGTTCCAATGGTAAGCATGCAGAATATCCTCAAAAAATAATGACAGTCTAGTCAGAAGCTGTTAGCAGGACTCTAAAAAGACTTGAAAAGCTGAAAAGGTAATAATGAAAAGTTGGTTAAGTTTTGTGTCTGTAAATAAACTTATGGCAGTCCTTCCTATTGTTACTGAACATGGCTACTGGAACTTAACAGAGGAAAGCTAACTTTCATCAAAGTTACAGATAATAGGTGGTCATGCAGCGTGTTATTTTCAAAAACCACGTCATTCCGCAATAGGTGGAATTTTAGTAAATTCTTATGAAAGGGATTAGGTTTTTCTACACTGCCATGTAAGAAAATGTTGATTAGTCAACCCAGCTGATAGTAGATGAAGGGCTGTGAAGCTTGGTGCTGCTATAAAATGAAGTTTCATTTTCCTGTGTGCTTTCCCACTGTCTCTGACTCTCTGTCCTTCATTGTTTCTTGCTTGCTATCTCTCCTCTTATTCCTCTCTATCCCTTTCTTTACTTTGCTTGGTATCTTTCCTATCCCTCTCTTGTTATCCTCTTGCCACCACCACACCACCCCACTCCAAACTTGCCTTCTCTCTTGGACGCACTTTGTACCTGTTATTCTTACTGTCCCTCACTTCCATGTGCATCAACTCTCTCCCTCTCACACTTGCATCAAGACAAGACTGTTCCATGCAGACTGAGGAGAGAGACCAAGATGGAAAGCACAGAATTACAAGAGTAAATATTTATTTATGCATATGAGGTGCCCCAATCAAACTGAGGCACCTGGATGTGGTTTAACACCTTTGTTCATGCTCCTCTCTCACTGTCCCAGTCCTCTCTGTCTCTCTCTCTCTCCCCCTCTCTCTCTCTCGGTCTGGTGCTACACCTGTCTTGTGTCCACCCCCCTCAATTATTCCTCCCTCTTACTTTCCTACCCTGTCAGATGCTTCCCCTTCTTGTGCACTTTGCCTGTCTCTCATGGCTGTGCTTTCATCACCCTTCATGTTTGGGTTTCCCGCTTCTTTAATGTGCAGACTTTTTCCACTTGCCACATGTGTGTGCTTCCTGCCTCTTGTGCATGTGCTTCCTGTTCTTGCCGTGCTCACCTCTCTGTCATGGGCTTCCCCACTCTCGTGCTCTCCTCCTTCGTGCACTCCTGTCACTCTCATGCATCTGACCCCTTGCAAGCATGCTTCTCCCCGTCTCATGCATCTGCATGAGCTTTCCTCCTCATGTACTTCCTCACTCACACTTCATGGCTCCTGGCTCCTCACCACGGTTTTTCCCCCTCTCTCATGCTCACTTTCTCCATCTCCCAATCATGCTTGCTCCTTCTCACATATATGTTCTTCCTGCTTTATGTGCTTTTTCCACCTTCACTCATGCACTTCTCCCCTTTTCTCACATACCTTTCTCTCTCTCTCTCGCCTGCTTCCCTCACCTGTATGCTTTTCCCCTGGCTGGCACACTTCTCCCCTCTTTTGTGTGTTCCCGTCTTGCAGCTCTCCCCTTATATGCTTCCCTCTCTCATGCATTCAACTCTCCTTGCTCATGCACTTTCTCCCTCTTGCAAGCATGCAAATGCTCTCCCTCTCTCATTTCAATGTGCTTTGTTTTTCTCTTGTGTTCTTGTGCGTGTTCGGTCTCCTGTGTCTTTGTCTTGTGCGTCCTTCTGTCTCTGTTTTTCCTTTTTGTGGTTTCCTTTCCCTTCTGTGGCTTTTCTCCTTTCTTGCATGCTTTCCCATGTCTCAAAGATTTTCCAGCTCTCGCATGCACTCAGATATTTTCAAATGCAAATTGCTTGCACTCTCCCTCTCTGTCCCATGTTAAATCTTTTACCTGGGTCCTCCTCTTCTCTCCCACCCTTCTTTCACATGCCTTTTCTTCCTCAAGTGCTTCCTTCCCTCATTCCCTTTGCCTCTTTGTCTTCTACTTTCTCCTCTGTATGCTTTCCAGTCTCTTGACAGACATACTTCCTTGCATGCACTCTGCCTCTCCTAAGCTTGCAGTCTCTCCCTTGTGCTTTCTCCTCACCACTCATTCTCTGTCCTTTTTACCTCTACAGTTTT
>VWZW01001521.1:24079-79286 GCA_013397115.1 Edolisoma coerulescens
CTTCTAAACCTGTAGAGCTTCCCCCAGCTATACCCTGCTTTTGGCTTGCGTTGAACCTGCTTTTCCTCCCTCTGATTTACATTTACTCTCTCTTGGGGATTTCCTGTCTGTCTTTCATCTTTCTTGAGTCCTTCCCAACAGAGTGGCTTCCCCTTCTTTCTTCCCTCTGTCATTATCTCCACGTGTTCCTCTTCCTCTTCTCTGTTGTTCCTTTCCCACATCTCTTCCCCCTCTCACTGTGAGGCTTCTTCTCTCTCTCTCTCTGCACCCATTATTTCCCTGTCTCTGATAGGCTTTGCCTTTTTCTTATGTGCTTTGCTTTGCTTATTCCTCATCTGTATCTTCATCATTGATCTGTTCAAGGGGATCAAGTCACCTTCAGTCAATTTGCAGATGACACCAAGTTGGGTAGGAGTGTTGATCTGCTGGGGGGCAGGAAGGCCCTGCAGAAGGATCTGGACAGGCTGGGTTGATGGGCCAAGGCCAGTGGTATGACACTCTATAAGGCTGAGTGCTGGGTCCTGCCCTTTGGTCACAACAACCCCATGCAGTGCTACAGGCTGGGGGCAGAATGGCTGGAAAGCTGCCCGGTGGAAAAGGACCTGGGGATGCTGGTTGGCAGCAGCTGAACATGAACCATCAAGTGCCCATGTGGCCAAGAAGGCCAGTGGCATCCTGGCCTGTATCAGCAACAGAGTGGCCAGCAGGACCAGGGCAGGGATTNTCTACAGTTACCAGAAAGGAAACTGTAAAAAGGTGGGGGTCAGTTTCTACTCCCAAGTAGCAAGTCATAGGACAAAAGGAAGTGGCCTCAAGCTGTGCCAGGGGAAGTTTAGACTGGATATTAGGAAAAAGTTTCTTCACTGAAATGGTTGTCAACATTGGAACAGGCTGCCCAGGGAAGTAGCTGAGTTACTATCCTTAGAGGTATTTAGATGTGCAGATGTGGCACTTTGGGACATGGTTTAGGGGTGGACTTGACAGTTCATGGTTGTACTCAAAGATCTTAAGAGTCTTTTCCAACCTAAGTGATTTTATATGCTTTTTGCTTGAATGTTCCCTCTCATGCTTTCCCTGCTATCCAATGCTTGCTTTGTCCTGTGTGTTTTGCCTCTCCTACACTTCGCCTGTGTATTTTGCTGTGCCTCTCTCATGTGCCTTTTTCTTCTTGTAACTCCGAACTTCCCTTTCTCATTCCGTCACTTTGTCCTTGTGCTTTGACCTTTGCCTCTTCTGTGTACTTCCCTCCACCTGTGCTGTTCTTCTTGCACGCATTTTCCCTCCTTTGTACACTTCCCCCCTTACGTACATTTCATTCCCTTCTGCATGTTGTCATCTTTACATGAATGTTGCCTCTCTCACACACTTTGTCTTTCATGTGGCCTTTACCTTTCACGTGCTCTGCTGTTCCCTCATTTGTGCTTTGTCTCTCATGTCATGCACTTTGCGTTTCTCTCTTTTTTTCTCTCTTTCTCTCTACCTCTCTCTCCTCAGTGTTTTGTGCTCTTGCTTTACTTCTTGTGCATGTGAGCTTTGTCCCTTGTTTGCATGCTTTGCTACTCTGTCTCCCTCATATGCATTTGCGGCTTTGTCTTTTGTGCTTTGCAGTCAATGTGTTGATTTAGGCACTTTACTCTCCCAGTCTCTCTTGCTATAGCATCTAACATTCTCTCTCACACATGTCCATCTTTCAGTTTTTCTCTATTTTGCACTTTGTCTCTCTCACTGCAGCTTTCTGTCTCTCACTATACCCCTTGTCTCACTTGCTGTCCCACTCTCTGCCTCACTGTACTTCTCTCTTCTGGTCACTATCCCTCCCTTTCAATCACACCTCCCAACCATTCCTCTCCCTCCTGAACTTTTCCTCTCACTCTGCATCTCTTTTTCCCTCCCTCTTCCCCATCAATCTATCTCTCTCTGGCCTCTCTCCTTCTCTTCCTTCATTTCTTCTGCTCCGTCTCCTATCTTTCCCTCTCCCTGCTATGGGCTTTTCCTCTCTCATTTGTGTCCCTGCCCCACAGCTTTTCTTGTCTTCCAGACATGTTTTGCCTCTCACTCACTTCGCTTCTCGCATGATGTTTTTTCCTGTGCTTGCCTTTTTACATTCTCCCTTGCTTTGTCTCTTTCACTTTCTCCGTTCCTCATGTGCTTTCCCACCTCTTTGACACATTCTCGCATGCACTTTCCCTCTCTTTCATGCTTTCATTCCCTTGCTTGTTCTTTCCCTACACTGCTTGCTATTTCTTGCTCTCAGCATCCAACTGTCTTCCACTCTCTATCCACCTGTCTCTTGGGCTTTCCCTTTGTCTTAGATGTGTTTTTTCTCCCTCCCCTCCTCACAAATTACCTCCCAGTCTCACTCTTATTTTTCTTCTCTTTGTGTAGCTTCTTCCTTTGTCTCTGCATGTCTTAGGCTTTCTCTTGTTTCTCTCCCTCCCTGTTTTCCCTCTTAGCAGTGTGCTTTTTTCAGTCAGCTCCCTCTGACCTCTCAACCTTTGCCTCCCTCTTGGCCATGTTGCCCCCTTCTTACAGAAACTGTCTCCTCCTTGTAGATGTGCTTTCTCTCCCATTCTGATCAGCCTTCTCTTTCACAGACCCGTCCCCTCTCCTACAACCTTAAACACGCCTGCTTTCTCTCACATATGTTGCCTGTCACACACATGTTGCTTCTCTCTTGGTTTCCTTTTCTCTTATGTTCTTGTGAAAATTGATGCTCTTGTATGTTTCTTTTCTATTTTTTCTGTGTTCCTCTCTTTTCCTCCCTGTTGTCATCCCATGGACTTCCTTTCTCTTTCTCTCAGTTTACCTGTGTACTTTTCTCTCTTCTGTCTCCAAATTCCCCTTCTTTCTGAGATTTGCTTTCCTTCTCTCTGATAGGTTTTTCCTCTTTCTCTAGGATGTTCCGGCTTTTCCAGTTTTCCTTTTACTTGCACTTTCACACTTCTGCTTTCTTGTTCTTGTGCTATTTCTTACTATCTGTTGTCCCTCTCTCGTTTCCCTTTTTTCTCTTTCCCTTTCATCTTTCTCATTCCCTTTCCCCATCCCATACCTTTCCTACTCGCTTTATTTTGACTGATCTTCTGTCTTCAACTGCGTTGTCCCCCTGCCTCCTTGTACCTCTCTCTCAAACTGTCTTTGCCTGTGACTCACATGCTATTCCATCACTGAGAATTTTCCGCTTTCTTGTGCGCGCTCTCGCACTCATGCTTGTGGCTTCTTGTTTATCCTCTGTTCACTATTTCATTCTCAATTGCTCACTTCCTCCCTCTCTTGCTTACTCTCTCCTGAGCCTTCCATTTGTCTCAGACACGTTTTCCCTCTCTTTTGGATGTGCTTTGCCATTCTATTGGACATACTTTCCCACTCTCTGGTAAGCTTTCCCTCTTGCTTGTGCTTTTCTTCTCTGTCTCGCTTGCCTCATCTCCCTGATGCACTCACACTCCCTAGCACTCCCTCTAGCATGCTTATTTTCTCATGGTTTCTCACTTTCTCTCTGTCTTGCATATTTTCTCTCCTCTCTTCCATGCACACATTCCAACTAGCTCACCTTTACTTGTGCTTCTGCTGCCTTTCATGTTTTCCCCCTCTCCTGTTTTACCTCTCCCTGACACACATTCCCTTTACATCACTTTACCTCATAGATGGTTCACTTCTCTCTCATGTTACCTGCCTCTCTGAATGTTGTCTCATCGTGGTGTGTGTGTATCCCCATGCACTTTCCTTCTCTTGACCCCCTTCCCTTCGCTTGTCTTCTCCCTTGGACACCGTCTTCCCCCCCATCTCGTCTTTCCTGTTTTTTGCATTCGTCTTCCTTGTTCTGCTTCACTTTCCCTCTCCCTCTTTTGCTCTGCTGCTCAGTCTTATGTTTTTCCCATCCCTTGCATACTTTTCCATCTCTGAAACATATCCTCTGTTGTCCTCATTTATACTTTTAGTCTCTCTTTCTCATGCCTTGCCATCTCTTTGGTTCATTATCCTTCCCTCTATTGCACAGCATGCCCCCCACTATCCCTGTGTCTCTTGGATGCATTGTCACTTTCTTGCACACACTTTTAACACTCTTATGCTTTCCATTTGTGTCTCATGTGCTTTGATTCTCTTGTATGATTCTTTTTCTCTTGTTTCCTTCTCACTCTTTTCCTTTTTCTTTCTCTGCCTTGCATGCCCAGTCTCTCTTTCCTCATGTTGCAAGCTTTCTCTGTTACACAATTTTCCTATCTCCTATCTCCTGCTTTCAGTTTTCCTTTTGCTCATGCTTCCTGTACTTTATGATTTTCCTCCCTTTCTTGCATGAGCCGTTGCTAACCCTTGCTATCCATATATCTGTCTTGCTTCCCCCCTTCACCCACTCTCTTGCTTTCTCCCCCACACTCTTCTCTCTCTCCCAGCTTGATTTATTTTCCTTTTATTTTTATTTTTTCTCACTGCCCCCCTCATTTGCTCTTTCTATGTCTCTGGCTTACCTTTCGCCTGTATAATCTTTCCCCTGGCGTATTTTCCCTCCCTTTCCCATGCTTTCCCAAAGTTGTCTGCTTTCTTCTCTCTTAGCTTCTCCTCTTTCAGCTGCTTTTTTTCTGTCATATGGACTTTGCATCTCTTTGTAGTTTCTCAGCCTTGCATGTGCTTCTTCTTTCTCTAGCCCTTGCTTATTCCTCTCTCTTCCTCTCCCTAACATACTTTCTGTTGCACAGTCCCTTTCTCTCCTGCCAGTACCTTTCCCCCCTCATATTTTGTCTCTTGTGCTTCCCCACCTTCTTTCATGCTATCCCTCTCTGACACAATTCTTCTTTCTCAATCCCTTTCTTTCTCTCACTTTCCTCATTTAAATCTCTTGTTTCTTTTTCCTCCCCTCCCTTCCCCCTTGCTCTGTTCCTCCTTTGATATTCCCATCTCCCCACTCTGTGTCTCTCTTTACCCTCCTTTTACTCTATCTCAGACATTTTCCCTTTCACATTCACTCTCTCATATGGTGTTCCTTCTTTACTTTCTTTGCCTCTCTCACACTGCGTCTGACATGTCCTTTGTCCCTCTCTCGCATGCTTTGCCTCTCTTGAGTGCTGTTACTTTCTTTTGCGCTTCCCTCTTCCCACTCTTACTTCTCTCTGTCATTCTTTCCTCCCCTTTGGGTGCTTTTCCATCTTAGACACATTGTTCTACTTTGATGTGTGCACTTTCCCTCTTGCTTGTGCTTGCGGTCTCTTGCTCATACCTTCCCTACCCCTGTTACTTGCCATCTCTTCCCATTGCTTGCTACCCTTACTTTTCCTTAAGTATCCTTGTCTTTTTCCCTTTGTTATCCCTTCCTCTTCATCTCTGTCATTTGCCCATTAGCCTCAGGCATGCTTATCCTCTCTGATGTGCTTGTTCTCCCCTTTCCTCACAGATTTCTCTCTCAAGCATTCCCCCTGTCTTGGTCACCCCATCTGACATGATTCATCTCTTGTATGCACTTCACCTGCTGTGCTCCTGCCTTGCCTCATTCAGATGCTTGCCTGCTCTTGTGGATTTTCCTCTCTCTCATGCAGTTGCATTCTCTGGTGTACTTGCCCTCTCTCTGATGTGATTTCCTGTTTGCTCCTGCATTCCTGATGTGATTTCACTCTTGCCTGTGCTTTCAGTCTCTTACACGTGCTTTTCTTCTTTCTCTCCTGCTTTGCATCTGTTGCCACGCTCTCTCTGGTCCTTTCTCCCCCTCAGTGCTCACCAGGACTCCTCCTTTCCCTCCACCTGCCTTCTCTCCCTTCATTGTCCCACATACATTCCCTTTCTAACTGGCACACTTCACGTCTCCTTCGTCCCATTTGCATGTCTCTCTCATGAATCTCACCTCTCTGTCTTCTTTCGCAGACATGCCTTACCTCACTCTTTCTAGTGTTTTCCCTCTCACTTTCACTTTGCCTCTCTTGTTTGGCATTTCCCTTGTGCCTTTGCTGTCTTGTATGTTTATTCTTTCTCAGGTGTTTCCCTGTCTCAATGTCGGTTGTTCTAATCTCTTCATCTCTCATCCCCTTCTCTTATGTGCTTTATCCCTCTTTCACACACTTCTCTCTTTTGATTTTGTTTTCCTCTTGCTTCCATTTTTACCTGTTCTTTTCCTCCCTCCACCTCCTGGTATCCGTTTGCTTTGCCTTTCTTGTACTTTGCCTCTTTCCCTCTTCTGCACTTCTACTTTTTTCTCACACTTGCCCTTTCTCAGGCTTCCCTTTTCCTCTCTTTGTTGTGCCCTTTACCCTTGTGTGGTGCACCTTATGCCTGTCTGTCTCAACAGCCTCCCTCTCACATGCATCCTCCTCACTCTCATGTGTTTCCCCTCTCACATGAATTCTCCCTGTCATGCTTACATTATCTCCCATGTGTGCTTTTCCTTGCTTGCTGTTCTTAATCTCTGGCACTCCGCTCTCTCACGTGTATTACTGTTCTTTGTTTCTATGTCTTCCTCCCTCTCTTGCATGCATTCTATCTCACAAAATTACCCTTCGTGTTTGTACTTCCAATGCCACTTGTGCTGTCTCATCTAGTGTCATTGTTCCCTCTCTCTTGCTGTCTCTATCCCTCTGTCTTGCTCCCTCTCTTTTTCTCTAGCTTTCCCTCTCTCCTCATTCTCTCTTTCTTATTGTCCTCAGTTCCCCCTTACCTCTTTCTTCAACTCCCACCCTCTCTGTCACTTGCCTTGTCTTTCTCACACACTTTCCCAGCAGTACACGATTTGCTTCCTTTTCACCTGCCGTGCCTTTCTCTGTTGTGTGCTTCCCCTGCACTTAGCATGGTTTACTGATGTCATGTTCTTCTCACCTCGCACTTTCTCACACCCTTTCCCCATCTTCACCTCATCCATATTCCCTCTCTCACACACATCTTCCTTCCTGTTGTCATTCACTTTTATTGTCTGGCATGTGTTTTTTGTCTTTGACATGCACTTTGTGCTCGCTCTCTAGTACTTTGCTTCCCTTGCGTGCTTTTTTCTTTCCCCTGTGCTTTACTGTTTCCTTTTTTATCTCATGTCAAGTCTATCTCTCTCACTAACCTCCTCTCTCATGCTTTCCCACCTTTGTCACATTTTTCCTCTTTCTTGGATTTCCTTCTCGTTTGTGCTTCCAGTCTCTGGATAATACTTTCCCCCTCTAGCTTGCTACCTCCCTCTCTGTTGCTCTCTGTCCTTGTCCCACTTGCTGCCTTTCAAACTTCCTCTAGCTTTACATCTCTCACAGTATGTTTCCCTCTCTGTCATATGCCCATACTGCTGTCCTGGATGTTCATGTCCTCTCTTTTGAATGTGCATTTTCTCTCTCTTGGATGCACTTTGACCCCTTCTCTTGCTTTCTATCTCTCGCTTGCATGCCTTCACTCATTTGTGTGTGTCATCTTTCTCTTGCACACCCTTGCCCTCTCTGTCACTTTGCTCTTCTGCTGCCCCCCTTTCTTGCATTGCTGTACAAGGCACACAGTTCTCCTCTCTTCTGCTTGCACTGCCTCTCTTACTCCTACTGTTAATTTCCTGTGCTCCTTTCCTCCCTCTCTGTCATGCTGCCCCTTTTGATCTTTTATTATTTCTTCTTGCTTTCCCTTCTCCCTTCTTTCTTGTCCTCTTGTTTTCCTTCCCTCTCTCACATGCTTTCCTATTTTTTTCCATCTTCCCCACACTCTTCCCCCTTTGCCAGCTTGTAGTTTTCTCCCTTGTGTGCTTCATGTAACTCACTTGCACTTTACCTGCTGCACATGCTGTCACTCTTGGTTGTGCTTCCTGTGTGTCTCTCACTCAGTAGCACTCCTCTCACTTGCTAGTTCCCTCTCTCTTTGCATTCCTCTCCTCCATAATTTTATTCATCTTGCTGCCCCCTCACTTTCCCTCTGAAACTCACCCTAAAAATCCCTCTCTTGCTTCCTTACTCTTCTTGCCTCTCACGCACCTTGGCACTGGCACGCACAGGTTCTGTCACTCCCACATGCTCCTTCCCTATCTGCCTGTCTGTCTTGGGGTCTTTGCCTCTCCCTTGCACTTCCTTCACCCCTCTCTGGACATCCCTCTCCTCCCACCCACTGTACCTTTGGCTCCCCCTATCAGGCATCTCTTACACTCTTACCCTCTTTTTCACACACTTCCCTCTGTCGCTTGCTTGCTTACTTTCTCACACTTGCCTCACAGGGCTTCCCTTTCTACCATGCTTTCCTTGGCTCCTACTCTTCTGCATATGCTCTTCCTTATCCCTACTGCACTCCTTACATTTTTTTTCCTTTTCTTGTGGGTTCTCTCACATATTTTGTTTCTCTTTTATACTTCATTGTCTTTAATGCTTTCACTTTACCACATTTAGTTTTGGTTGAACAATATCCCAGTGTCCCTTGCTTGTACTTTTCTAATTTCATGACCACTGCCTCTTTCTTCCCTGTGCCTTCACTTGCTCTTTCACTTCCCTTCTCCTCTTTGTTTGTGCTTTCTGTTCCTCTTTCACACATTCCATCCCTGTTTATTTTTCATGCTTTCCTTTTAGTTAATGCTTTCAGTTCCTAGAATACTCTCTCTCTTATGCTTTTACTTTGTTACATGTGCTTTTCCTTTGGTCTACTGCAGTTTTCCTTCCTTGCCCTTGTACACTTTTCTGCCTTGTGTATACTTCCCCTCCCTCTTTGCCTCACTCTGTCATTGGTTTCATCATCTCTCAAGTTTCCACTCCCTTGCATGCGTGCTTTTCTTCTCTCTAGCGTGTCCCCCTTCTTCAGCATGTAGTTTTCCACTTTGGTACACTTTCTCCACCTCACAGCCTTCTGCTTCCTCTCTATTGATTATTCTTACCCTCTCATTCTTGCTTTTACTTTCCTTCTCTTGGGTACACTTTCCCTCCCTTATGCAGCCGTTTTCCTCCCTCCCTGTGCTGACTTGGAAACTTTCCCTCTCACGTATGTACTTTCCTGTTCTGTCACATGCTTGTGATCTTCCACATGTGCATTCCTAATAAAATTATCTTCTTTTTTCCATACATAAATTCCCTCTCATTTTTTCATCCATTTTCCCCTGCCCTTCTCCTCTCTGACACCTTTTCATCCTTTCTGTTGCACTTTTCCTCTCTCTTGTGCACACTCTCATTTTCTCTCTTGCTTCCCCATATGCACACACACTCACAGACACATTCAGTGTCTGTCCCTGGTATGCTTTCCCTCTTTTTCTCTGATGTTTTTCATCTTTCCCTCATACTCTTCATATTTCTCTCATGTGCCTTCTCTTCCTCAGTTTCCTGCTCTATCATGCACATTCCCTCTCTGATAGGCTCTTTCACTTTCTCATACACACTCTACCTCTTGTTTGCTCAGGCATCCCTTGTCTCTCCTGCGAATGTGTAACTCTTTTATGTTCTCTTGGTGTCTCTCATTCAACATATGTTCCCCTCTTGTGCCTATTTCCCCTCTCAAATAGTTTCCTTTCTGGTTGAATGTCTATCTGATCCTATTTCAGTCCCTCTTGCATGCTTTTTCTTCTTTCCTATCATGAAAGGTTTCCTTTCCTCTCTTATGCGCTTTACCTCTGTCCTGTGCAACTCTTCCTCTCTCGGGCGCTCTTCATGCTTTCCAATAATTTCTTAATTTCTCTTCCCCACTTTCTCTCTTCTAACCATTTTTCTGTCATGCAGTATTCTTTTAATGTGTGAGCTTCCCCTTCCTCCCTGGCATACAATACTTGTCCTCTCTCTTGCACCATCACTTGCTCATTGATGTGCTTTCCTGCACTTTCTTCTTATGATTTCTTTCTCTAAGGCACATTTATCCTTTCTCTGTCACATGCCTTATTATAATTGCTGTCTCATCATGCTTTCTGTTTTTCCTTTGCCTGCTTTCCTGCTCTGTCTGCACTCTCCCCTGTACTTCGCATGTCTTACATGGCACACATCTTACTTTTTGTCTGCCTTCCACTTTCTTTTGTTAACAGTCTCATTTTCCTTTCTTATCTTACATGCTTCTTGTATGTATCTCATGTTTACCCCTTGTACTTTATGTCTTGCATTCTTCCCCCCCATGCATGCTCTCTCTAACTCTCTCTCATGTGTCTGCTTTATAGTTTCTTACAGATTTTGTGTAATCCCTCTCTCTTGTGTATTCTTTCCCTTAATTTCGAGCACTTTTCTTGCACATACACATGCTGTTTCCTTCTCTTACGTGCACTTTTCCACTTTTTCCTTCTTGTGCTCCCTCTCTGTTGTGCCTCTTTCTTCTTTCTGTCAAGCTCTTTCCCCCTTCTTGCATGTGATGGGTTTCCTCTCTCCTGTGCGCATCCTCTTTTGCTTCTATTTCTTGCTGTTCTGGGCATTTTTATGTCTCTCTCATGCAATTTTCCTTCTTTACCTTGTATCATGCTTGCTGTCTTACCTGCTACCTCCTTTCTGTGTCGTTCTCTCTTGTTTGCGCCCTGTCAATCTCTGCCTTTGCTTGCCCTTTCCCTCTTACTCTTCTTTCCATCTTGCTTGCTCTCTTACCTTTGCTTTTCTTCCCCTCTGCCTGACTCACTTTATTCCCTTCTCACTCTTTTCTATCTGTTCTTTTTTCTCTCCCAGTTCCACTCTGGCTTTCTTTGTCCTGCTTCTATTTATGTTTCTTTGGATCTCAGTCAGTCTGTCTATCCCACATGCTCCTTTCCAAGTCTCTGAAATTCTCATTCTCACTTTCCTTTTTTCCTTTGCATATCTTGTTGTCTTTGCTTGCTCCTTCTGCCATTTCTGTTCCACTACACTTTTGTATCTTCCTCTTTAGTGCCTCCTTTTTCAAAACCGTTTTCTCTTCTCCTTCCCCATCAGTCCCCTCATCACTCTTACACTCCCTCTACTCAATGTCATGCCACCCACAGCCATCCATTCTTTTCCTGCCGCACTCTGTCTTCCTGTCTGTCCCTCTCTCCCTTTATTCTACGCTCCCTTCTTTCTCCTCCTCGCCTTCACGTCATCTCCCTCTCATGCTAACCTTTGCTCATCTAACTTCCCCTCCCTCCCTCCAATGCTCTTCCCCCACCCTCTCACTTGCCAGTTTCTCCACTTTCTTTATCTTACTTTGGTTGCATGTGTAGTTTCCTTCATGCATTCTTTCCACCTTTGTATTTGCCTCTTTTCCATTCTTTTCCATTCTTTTCCATTCTTTTCCATTCTTTTCCATTCTTTTCCTTCCTTCCATTCTTTTCCTTCCTTCCTTCCTTCCTTCCTTCCTTCCTTCCTTCCTTCCTTCCTTCCGTCCGTCCGTCCGTCCGTCCGTCCGTCCGTCCGTCCCCATACTCAAAGTGCAAATTAACATCTGCAATGTTCTGAAAGTTGTATCCTGTCTGTTTACTTTACATTTTCTGTCTCAGAGCCAGGATTACAGTTACAGTATCACCAAAACTATGGCATAAAAAATCCTGTGCTGATTTGTCTGTCTTCTCCACTAGAGTGCAGAGAGGAAGAAGGCCTGCAGCTACTAAATCAAGGTGTCTTCATCAAAAATCAGATTGGTCTTGCAATTAATTACTTCCCAAGATGAAACCATTTTTGTTTACTGTTCCTTTTACGTGTAATGGTATTAGCATCGTCTCATCCTTTGCAGAGGTCTTAGGGTGTGGGTTTACAGATCATGCTGTAATCCATTTTGTTTTCAATAGAAAGTATGGGGGGTTCTACAGTCTTTATCCTAATGCTGACTATTGTTCTTAAAAGTAATTTGCACAAAGCTGGATTACTAAGAAGTCCAACACTCCTATAAAGTTGCCAAAGTAAAAAGTGTGTATGATGCCTGGGCTTAGTAAGAGTATCCCTGTGTAATCCTGGAAGACATCTTGTTGCACCACAAGGAATAAACAGTCTCTGAAGATGAATACGCTGTGCATTGTGCTAGAAAAAGCCGTGAAGAAAGTTGGGAGCAATATTCCGATACAATGCATGAGGTATTCACAGCGCACTGAAGAAATTATCCCATCCCCCCTTTCTCTTCACTACTTTGCATATTCCTTCCTCTTTATTCTGAAACAGATTGGAGCATAGTACCAACTTTGTTTCCTCTCTTAAATTAGCAAGAGCTTCATGATGTTGGACTCTGAGTGGTTTATGCTGCTGCTCAAGCAGAAGCAGAGTCATTCAGAAGAACACTTCTGGAAAGAAAGGGTCATATTTGTAGACTTTTGCTTACATACTTCTTTATTGTAGCAATGTTTCTAGATGTAACCTGTACTTTTGCTGGTATTGACTTAGTCCTACTATTCTTACAACTTTTTTCCTTTTTCACCATTAGTTTTCTTTCTTCTCTGTTCCATGGCTAGCATAACTGACTGCGTGCTTCTGGTAGCTGTGGATAGGACTGTACATGAGATACTGTCCTTCTGCATTTATCTAGGATTTTTCTATCTTCTTTTCTCACACCTTTTCTTGAAGTTAACAAATTCTTCTTGAATGTGTGTGTTACTGGGATGGCAGGAGTAATTTGAGGAGAGAGCTGTTATTTTATTTAAGTCACAAGTTTAAAAATAGTTACTGTAGTGGAAAAATACAAGAAAGAATTGACTCTGCCCTCAGTGCAGAAGAGTGAGCATTGCTTCACGGAACCACAGAAAGCACCTCAGGTTGGAGATGCCCTTGAAAGATCATCTGGTTCAACCTTTTCTGGGAACAGGAGCCTCCATGAGATCATCTAGCTTACTGTCTAGTCTTGTATTGAGAATCTGCAGTGATGAGGACTCTACCACATCCCTGGCAAGATTGTATCTGTGATTGATTGTTCTCACTGTAGAACATGTCTCTCTTATACTGAGATGAAACCTCTCCCAGTGCAACTTGTGTCCATTGTCCTTTTCTCCATGTACTACTTGGTGGGGAGAGCACCTCCATTCTTTGTAGCCATCTTTAAGTACTCAAGTACCGGAATGCTGTGATGAAGTCTCCCTGAGCCTTCTTCATGAAGGGGAGACTTGACTCCTACAGTCTTCCCTTATAAAGCTCCTTCATCCTCTTCAGTCCTTCTTGAGAGCCCCTTCAGCCTGTCCATGTCTTTTTGGAGGGGTGGGGACCAGAACTGAACCTAGTACTACAGGCATGGCCTAACAAGCACTCAATAGAGTGGGATAATCACATCTCTCCCTGCTAGTCATGCCCCTGAGGATGCAGCCCAGGACATGATGTACCTGTTGCTGCAGCAGTGCTCTGCTGACTCATGTTTAGCTTGTTGTCCCCGAATACCCTCAGGTCCCTTTCAGCAGCACTTCCCCAGCCACATGCATCCTAGCCCGTAACTGGGCCCTTTGGACACTGTGATGTGGGTGCAAGACTTTGCACTTGTCTTTGTTAAGCTTCATACAGGTCTCACTAGCCTGGCCAGATCTCTCTGTAAGACAGCTCTTCCTTCTGATGTCTCAACCTTGACATCCAGTTTAGTGTCAACAGCACATCAATGAAGGTGCTTTCAGTCCTACCATCTAGATAATTTATGAAAATGTTGAGCAGTTTGGGGCTCAGTAACATTCACTGTGGGATCCTACTTGTGACTGGCTGCCACTCTGAGTAAAAAACACAGATCACCACCCTTTGTGGCTTTGTTTCCTGCCCATACGTAAAGAAATTGTGCTTCACCTTTGTAGAAATGCCTTGTGTCACTGTCGATGTATCTTGTTATACTGGTATATTTTAACCTGTTAAGTCTGAATTTAATTGAATAACTTGGACACTAACAGTCTGTGTTAAATTTCTTCAGATCCCATCTGCCAGTAACAATTGTCGGATGCAATTTTTCTTTGCACCTTTAGCTAAGATCATGAAGAATAACTGTTTGTTTACAAAGATGGGCAGGAAAGCCTGCAGATGCACCTTAACAGAAAATCAAGCTATAAATTTCCTTGTTATTCCTTGTGTGTGTGACACCAGTGTAAAATGCTTTGGGTTTTTTTCCGACTGGAAGCCTTCTGAAGTGTTAAGTAAATTTTGGAAGAATACTCACAGAAAATTGCCCAGTGCTGGGCTTTGAAGTACTTAAGATTTGTGTTTTGCTTGCTAGGATAGTTTGGTTATATCTTGTTGCAATAATGTCTGGGCCAGTGTCAGCAAGAGTAGGCTGGTTTGGTTTTGGTGGGTTTTTTGTTTGGGTTTTTGTTGTTGTTGTTGTTGTTGTTGTTGTTGTTGTTGTTGTTGTTGTTTTTTGGTTGGTTGGTTGGTTGGTTGGATTTTTTTAGCTTATTTTGCAGACATGAAGCTCACAGCACAACTGATTATGCCAGCAGTGAGAACAGGAAAAAACATTGATACAATTCTATTTTTCCTACTCTTGGTGCTGAAATGAAGAGAATTAAAGTTTCGAGTCCTAATAGCTTTTTTCAGCTAAATCTTTGTGAGAACCTGCTGAACCCTTCCTAGAGTTCACATGTGCTACAGTCCCCCGTAACTTACTGCCACAGACATCACCTTGCTTGGCTAATTGGACCTTCTCTGCCTTTCTGACTGGGAAAGAGAATGCAGAGGGCAGAGAAAAATCAGTCATCCCCAAGTTCCGTGGTAGCAACATATACTTTACAGCCCTTTTATCTTGCAACCACCATTTTTGGCATCTATCCATTGATGAGATGTGGTGACAAAAATTGTGACTTCATAGCATTAAAAATGTTGTTCTGATTGATAATCTCTACTAGAGTTGATCGTGTAAAGTTCCAGAGGACTCTTGGTTCCTTTGAAACTGCTAAAAATATAAAGTGTTTTTCCATGACAATGCAGGATTGCGTTCTATAATCTAAAATAGTATTGTAGACTTACACTAGGTGAGAGTGGAACATGTGGGAGAGACATAGCAAATTTGTTCTTGTTGCTGAACTGGTTGATATTTGCTTAGATCAGAGAAATTTCTTACACATTGCAGATACTCTAAGATGTTGGAAACATTTGGAGTGCTACAGAGTTTGTTTCTGAGTGCAATCCTTCATTAGTATATACAGGGCAGATTAACAAAATGCCAAGTATTTTTCAGAGGGCACTAAACAGGGAAATCTTTGAAATTGCAGAATGCCTAGAAAGAAAAGTGACGCTTAATACTGCAGAAAATGTTAATACAGTAAAAATTGCCTTTAAATAGGCAAATTCAGTATCTCCAGTAGGAGATAAGTTAGGCAGTGATATTCATCTAAAAAAAGGGAGATGGAAGGGCAGAAATGCTGGAGGGTAACTTGCATTGAAAGGATTCAGCACATTTCATACTGAAACCCTCCAGACACAACCCTCCTCCTCTAACCCTAGGAAAGCGACAATATTAGGGTATTCCTCCCTCATATGCTTGCATATTTCTAAACTGTTTATTTGATATGGTGTGTTGGAAGAAGGGTTGGAACACTGTAAACCAGTGTGTTTTAAAATTCCGTGTGGATACATTTATAGGGCTGTCTGTGGAGATTTTTTTGCTTGATTTTTAAGCTACAGAACTTGTTGCCACCAGCTGCCAAGTATTCTATATAACTAGGAGACATATTTTCACAAGAAAAGAGTTATTTTTCTTTTTTTTTTTTTGGCATCATAATTTTTTGATTTTGCAAGCCTTGTATTACTCATTTTAGCGGCATGTTAGAGACGGATTGAGAGGTGAAAGATTTGTTGATGAAACATCAACAGTTAGGGTTTAGGATATCCAAAGAAGCAGTAGACCTATTAATAGAACAGTTTCTTGGCCATGTTTTTCTACATATTAAATATTTTCCATTAAAAGCAATTTTTGTTTAAAGCCGATATATTCTCTAGACCATACTTAATGTTTGCATTCTAATTACAGCATGTTTAATGATTTGAGTCTGTAGTGTTCTTTGCTTCAGAAGTGTCCAAAGACATTGTTTTTTCCTGGATCTCACATGGAGTTTGGATATGCTTTGTCATCTGTAACACATATGGATTTCTCTTTCAGGTCCCCATAAGCTAACTTCCTAAATGAGCTGAATATTAGAGGCTGAGTATTCCTTTTTGTTACTCCTGCATTGTGCAGAGGCCTTAACAGTGGGCTGGTTTTGTCAGAACATGGAGGTAGTGTGTGTAGTTTATATCTCTCTATGGTCTTCTCCTTTAAATAATGAAAGGTATTAATTGCTGCAGAAACAGTTCAGTATGGACTAGTTACAGATTGATACTTTAGATGTGTCCTGTTGTCTTCCATTATTTTCATTGAAATAGCGCTGAGAATTTGCAAGGTTACTCATTACTGGCTGATCCAGATCTTAAGCGTGAGGATACATGCGTGGAATCCCATAGCCAGCTTTCTCTGTTCTCCTGGTGGATTCATTTGGAATAACTTGGAAACCGGCTGAACTAGCTGGATTGTCATGGTCATGTTATCAGTAGCTGCCTGATCCGTGGCCGCTGCCTGCCTTGTAGCCTGGAGATGCTGTAGGATGGAGGGCACTGTAGGATGAGGAGAAAGAGCACACAAAGGCATTGTTCTTAGCTGTTCAAATTTTGTCCCTGGCCGAAGCAAGAGGAAAGAATGATGATGTGCTTGAAGAGCTAAGTTGTTGCCTTAGGATCAGAACGGCCAAGTAGGTCTAACTGCTTATGCTCAGTCATTCCAGTACTCTGTCTGCAACAATGCAGGTGTGAACGCTTTTACCAGCTCTGAAATAAACCCAGTTATTCTGCTGTTGAATCCCACTAACAGTTTAACTTTGTGGATACAGTGTGCTTTTGTTACCTTCTCTAAATTGCACCACTGCATTATACTGTGAAACTGTCCAAGTTTTCCCTCTGAAGGCAGGTGTGATGTTATCTTGGGAGCTGAAGTGAATGCTGAGAGCTTTTGTAAGTAAAGGTATCTTATAAGTAAAAACAGTTAGCTATTTTTATGATACCAGAATACAGAAAGAATTGTACTGTTGACCTGGGGATTCATCTATATGGTCTATCAAGTGCTTTTTTTAACTCTAGAAAATGGTTTAAAAAATGCCTGTTTATCTGTCTTATTGAAAAGCCATTTCCTCTGTTTATTCAGTGGTCATCTGACTCTTACAATACTATTTTTACTACAAATACTGTTTTTACTTGTATCAGCATGAAAACAGCTAAGACTGAGTGAACTGCACTTTGTTTAATCCTTGTCAACAAAATCAGTTATTAAACATAAAGCTGGTTATTTACACAAGCTCACTGAAGACTAAGATAGTTAATCAGAAGCAGGGAGCAGTCTAGTTACTCCCAAGTCTCAGTTTCCTTGGCTAGGCAGCAAGGGAAATAGTTTTCTGTGAACTGAATGTATGTTTTTCAGTCATTCATGCCTGCTGTTCTTGATTTTAAAACTCTGCTTTCATGACCTGTTCTTCCTTCTACTGAAAGCCTTGGGAATTTAAATCTTGACTTCACTGGAAAACAGGGCTGTATCCTAGTTATTTTTATTTAAAGAATAAGAAGTTTAATGGTTTATGCATTCTGTAGTTTACTTAGTCATAAGTGACTAATTAACATCTTGCAGAAGTGCTAGCCATGTTAAATTTTTATTACTTGGAACAAGATTAGAATTAAAAACTGGGAGGAGCAGAACAGATTCTCAGATCAGGATTTCGCTGTAAAACACTTCCACTCTTTGCCAGTGTGTTCTTTTGGGAACTGATGATGTAAAAATTTTTGATGAGAGAGGAAAATGTTCTGCTTAGTTTTTTTCCTTCCTTTTGTCTGAAGGGGTAAACATCTGAATTTGGTATGAATTAGTCTCTGCATATGAATTTTGGGGAAATTGGACAGGTGCCAACCCAGCATTGTTGCTTCGAGTTGGTGCCTCAGGAGAGGGAGGACAATCAAAAGTGCAGAAAACCTTTTCACTTCCATTTTCATCTGACTCCTGTCACCCACCAAAATACATCAATGTGGCAAATTTGGACCATGTAGGTTACATATGGGGCAGACATTTCTTGGGATGCAGTGGACCCAGCTGAGCTAAGCGGCTGTGACAGGAATGCAGTGTATCACTCCTGTGAGCCTGAGAATATGGTATTCTTTGGAGAATGTTATATTAGTTAGCTTTGCAAAGTTTTCCAATAGCACTATTTTTATGTTATTTTCTACAATATTGCTGGCTATGGGCAGCAGTGTACTCTGGCAAGTTTTATGCTCTTTACAAGGGGGGTGCAGACTCCCTCTGATTATCCCTTGAATGGGCTAGAAAGCTTTGTGAAGAGTACTGTAAAGTCCTCTCTTCCTCTTACCATTCAGGTTCTGAGGAAAGGCACTGTAAGGCCAACAGGAGACAAAGCTGTTTTGAAACCGCCTAATGGAGACTTTGGCAATTAGAATAAAATATATTAAAGCACAGAACCATCTAAGTGTGAGGTGAACTACTGGATGTCTTTATTGCAATGACAGTTGCTATGCTTACACCTGACATACACATTATAGGTTATATAGAGATGACAAGAACAAACTTTATTAGTTCATTGTTGCATTAACATTCAGCTTTTTACCACAGAGTGGAGATCTCTGAATACTCCTTGTGTTGTGAAATAATGCTAAAGAGTGGAGGAGCTCCAATGTCTTTTCTGAATTTGCCTGAGAATGCACTCCTCTGTTTTTGTCACCAGGAATTCTGCAGCAGTGGGTCACGGCTGTTTCTGCTACGCTCTAATGCGTTCAATTCCAGTTGCCATCTACGTTGTTTTGGTAACAGGTCTGCGCTACCACCTGTTCATATGGAGCGTCTTCTCGCCAAAGCTGCTGTATGAGGGAGTGCATGTGTTCATCACAGCTGCTGTCTGCCTGTTCTTCACTGCAATGGATCAGAACCACTCTTACAGAGTGCAAGACTGAAAATAAGTGTGTGGTATGTGGTTCTGCATTGCAATGTCCAGTGTGCTACTGTAAGGGAAGAAGGAAAATATCAGCTTTGAATTGTTATGCAGATTTTGAAGAGTAAATTGTTAAAAGGGTTGTTTATTTTAGTCAAGATCACAATTTGAAAGGTCTGTCCTGTGTTAAAACTGAGTTTGCTTTAAAAATGTTGAATTGAAATAAACTGTATTTTCATGGATACCTTTTGTTCTATAGCTGTCATTATAGCACTCTCCAAATAACAGAATGATGATATTACGTGTTTTGAATTTAAAAATATATGTCTTAATATAAATACAGACCAGTGCCTCATGGGCACAGAAAAAATCTTGTGCGCATACAATTCTTTTACCTTCTTAGACTACAGAATACTAAAAATTTGCAGGATTTCTCGGTGCTGTTCACAAGATCCTGAATCCATTAGCCTCAGGGGGTTTTTGTGTTCGTTTTCTTTCTAATGGATGTTCGTTTTCTTTCTAATGGATGCACTGAAATTATTATTAAATTATTATTGTACAGACATCCCAGGTAAGATTTTGTTTGTTTTGTATAGCCATGAAGCATTTCTATTTAAAAGCAGCATTTTCTTTGTAAGATGAGTGCAATCATTATTTGTAATGGATTTTGATCTGCACTTCAGACACTGAATAAGAAACACTTACCGTCTAACAGAGTAATGAATCTTCTATGAAGTCCATTCACTGCTAAAATGTTGTTTCTTCTTATCAATGTATAAATGATAAATCAGGTTGGTGGCAGCCACGCTGAACATTTGATCATGTTTTCCACACATGGGTAGAGGGTTGTGAGCAGTGAAGAGGAAAACAGTTTAATGGACTAAGTTATCAGCAGAATAAAAGGTGTAAAAGGTGTGTTTGCAGTTTGCATCACCATCCTCCTAGTGACCTGTCTAGCCATCTCACTTGAATGTGCTGTAATTAAGTTCTAAAATTGTTGTTTTCCTTGATTCTTCCTTAAGATACATGTTAATGACTATACTGACTATCAGTATTCATGTGAGGGTTTTTTGCCTCATAGTTTTGTCCATGTTAGTAGCTAATATGAGTTGGTCTAAATGTGTTCTAGGTATATCAGAAGAGAAGCATACAGAGAACTTCTAAATTTTGTTATAAATATGGAAAAAGAAAGCTTTCAAGACCTAGATAACTGACAGAACAGTTGTTAAAATTACTGATGCACTTTTTGTCTCGTGTTTCAGACAATGCAAATCTCAAAATGTAGGCCTTTTTATATATTAATAATAGGCCCTCTTGATTACTAATAATGAAATATTTTTTCAGCTATAAAACAACCGAAGTTTTCAGTACACTGGCAACATATTGCTCTTTATCTGAAGGAGAGGTTATTGGATCTTAATGTCATTTACTGTGACCTGCTGGAAGATTGAAAATTAAATACTTCTAATCACTTTTTACTGCCAACTATGGGTATTTAAAGCAGTTTGTATTTGTGAATGTGCATCTACCATTTTCACAATTCTTGATATTTTTTTGGTTACCTGCTGGCTAGCAGCCATGTTGGTGTTGTCAGCATATTCTCTGTTTGCTTACATTGTTAATTTGTAAGCAGTCCTCCCTATAATTCATACAGAGTATGTTTATAAGATATTTGAGTCAG
This sequence comes from Edolisoma coerulescens, assembly GCA_013397115.1. Classification (NCBI taxonomy): domain Eukaryota; kingdom Metazoa; phylum Chordata; class Aves; order Passeriformes; family Campephagidae; genus Edolisoma; species Edolisoma coerulescens. The sequence continues at coordinate 44,488 of VWZW01001521.1, forward strand.
AGAGAAAGGGTGCTAATAAAGAGGTGGAAGAGATAGAGCAGAAGTTGCTTCTGGTATAGAGAATCCTAAAGCATTGTGGGATGACATTCACAAGATCTTTTATTCCTTCCTTCTGGTTTGTTTTTTTTTTTCTGCTTCTAGTATGTCTTTTTTATCAAATAGTGGAATCTAAACTATTGTGTGTGTATTAAGATTGCATTTTTTTGGATTACTTAGTTAAATAATCAGTGTCCCCCTTCTCCTCTGAAGTTGAAAGATGTCCAGATTGGATCCAGGATAAAATAAATGGCTTGGGAAAACAGTTATTTAGGTCTTCAAGACCAGGAAGGGAAGGAAGAAGGAGACTGCATCTCTGTCTCAAGGTGACTCATGAGTTTCCGTGATATGTGAAAGAAACGTGGTGCTTTCAACTTCAGAATCAACATTTTTATTCTTTTTCACCCTTTCCCCTTGGGTTTAGGCAAATGAAATAATATTTTAGCTTCATGAGCTTATGGGCTCTAGCAACACAAAGCTGAAGCAGTGAAGAAATGAATTAGTTCTTGCTGCAGGCAAACAGGCTTTTATTGGGGGATTATGTTATAATAATTTTATTTTAAATCTACATAAAGTTTTGGCATTTGATCTGAATGTACAGAGAAAGCAAATGCTGAACACAAGTTCTTATCTCACTAGTTAGTTGTTCCACCTCACTTCTTGTCACGTTCAGCGTGTTTCAAACCCTTAGACAAGGAGACAAGTGACGTGGGAAGCAGGAATGCTACTGGGGATGTTTTTTGCCATTCTGAGCATACCGGTTTCTTCTGTCCAAGTCATCTGTAGTCCCTGCTCCAGTGTGGGATCAGCCTGGGCTGTAGCTTTGTCAGTAGTACCGTGTGCACAGGCACAAACTCCTCCTTAAATACCTTCTGAGCAGGGATGTTTTCTCTGTTTGGATAAAATTTTGCCATGCTAAGTATTTCTGCTCAGCATCTTCACTGCTGGTCAGAGACAGGTTCAGCCAGTTACTGTGGTCTACAGCTTGCTCTGCTAGATTTCACTAGATCACCATCAGTCAGCACAGCTCAAAGCTTGGAACTGATAGCCAGTATGGTCCCACAGATTCACAGTGGTAAGGCTTGAGCTTCATTCTTGTAAATGAATTCAGGTTTAAGAAAAAAATATTAAATATGTTTGTATTTCAGATACTATATATTTGTATTTCTGCTCTCTAGGAAAAAAAGCCTCAATTTTCCTTGCCTCTACATAAGCCAGCAGAAAATCTACAGAATGAACCCCAGCCTTTCCAGCAGGCAGGGTCCTAGGCCACTGTTCGTCTGTGGTTCTGTCTGTAAGGGTCAGGGCAGTTTCTGGAATCCCTCACAAAAGGCAATTGCAAACTAAACAAGATTTAGCCCCACAGCTGCATAGTTGCAGGAGGAGGGGCCGCTGTTGCAAGTTACCATGAAGGGCTTCCTCTGAAAAATCAAGGTTTCCCTGAGTGCTTCACCCGCAGAAGGAGGGGAAAGAAGCCGTGATCCCGCTGATCAGTGGGAGCTGGCTGGCATCATTATAGGCCTCCCACTCTCCTAACTCTGAAAGACTGTGATCAGGAGTGTTTGTGAGGCTAGCATTGCACCATCCAACAGAGGTAAGGAAAGTCTGGGAAATAGCCTCTCCAGTCCACAGGCAGATAATATATTGGGAGACTTAGTCAAGAACTAGATTGAGGGAAAATGACTGAGAGGGAGGTTGTGGGACAACTTGTGCCTGGCCCGTTGGTACCTGATTTCTTTTCTTAAGAGATGACAGACTCTGTGGAGAAGGGAAGACCACTGGATGCTGGACAGCTTTAGCAAGGCCTTCAGCAGGGTGTGCTTGGCAGCCACACACTGAGCTAATAGATGAGTGGGCTGAAGGTGGACTGGGTCTCTGGGCTCTGACTTCAGTGGTCTGAGTCTTAGTTGGCTGAGAAGAAGTGATGTGATACTAGGACAAAGCACTTTAGGATCATTCTTAAGCTGGATGAGGGGAGAGACCGGAGCAAATCTGGAAATGGTCCCAAATAGGAGGAGTGGTGTATATGCTGGAGGGGAGGACCACCCTTTGGAGGGAGCACTGGAGAAATGGGCTGCTGACAACCTGCAGTACAGCCTGGGCACATGCCCTTGGCTGGTGATGGTGCAGGATGGTGCTCATGGGCTGCTGAGCAGCCCTGACAGCCTTGATCCTGTTGCCCAGTTCATCAGTGTTCAAGGAGAAAACACCCCCCCCACACACGTGTGTTTGAATGGACAGTTTGTCCAGTACCTGGCCGAGATCCCAGTGGCCTGCCCTGCTGCTGTCACCCCAAGGGAACCCCAGAGGTTTCCAGCTTCTGTTGCTGGTATCCAGACCTCTTCTCTTATGAATGAGTCTGGCTTGAAGGTCACTGCTGCTCACACACATCTCCCAAGAGCAGAGGATGCACTCACAAAGAAGTAAGATTTAATGAGATGGTGGGGCACTCAGCAGTGATGAAGTGAAGGACTCACACAGAGAAATACACACGCTAGAGGCCTGTTTATACTGAGCCAGCACTTCTTCTCCACTTTTTCCTCTGCTTTCCCATGTTTATTCCTTTCTGAGCCCCCTTGGTCTTTCTTTCTCCCATCCTTTTGTCTCTTCCCTAAGTATTATGTAATGACTTGCATGTTCCATCAATCCTCTTAAACACATTCAGTTTTACTGAATCCTGAAGTGCTTTTCCCTGTGCACCCCATGAGTCCTATGCTCCTTCAGGAAGTAAATTCCTTGAGTCTGCAAGATCTTCGGGGGGAGGCGGTTTTTTTTTTGACTAATCTTGGTGCACTTCACACCAGGAATAATTGTCCAGTTGCTTAGTGAGTGATTATATTGTCATCTAAATAAATTACTGTAAATTGCTGGTTGAGCAATTAGGTTAGCAGAGATCCTTAGCAAGTCCTTGCCCATCTGACCTTTGTGCAATCATGAACAGTCTGTTATCACCTGAGTTCACAGTGATTTGTGCCTTGTTTCAGCCTGGGGATGAGGAAGCATCAGAGACCTTTTGGCTGCAGTCAGCTGCAAGGAGGGGAGGCATGGAGATAATGGAAAGTGAATTCTCAGAAGGGTGCAGGGAGACTCTCAAAGGCAACAGGCACAAGTTGCAGTAGGGGACCTTTCCAGGTCAGGGGATTCTTTTCTTACCTGAGTGTTTACTGTGGGGATGGGGCCCAGACCTCCACCCTGGGGGATCTTCCAACATTGGAGTAACCTCATTTAGTTGCCCCTGCTGTGGGCTGGAAGTTGTACTGTGTGTGCTCCAAAGATCTCTTCCAGCCAACATTCAGCCAGGATTCTGTGGTTTTGTTGTGTTTGAAGTTGTCTCTGTAATTTCTTACTGACCATTTCACAGGTTATTTCCTGAAGTCAAAAAGCTTTGTAATTGATTTCATAATAAAAAAAAATTAAAAAAATAAACAAACCAAAAAAATGTCTGTGTCATTTTTTAAAGAGATAAACATCACAGCTGAAAATCGTTTTTAATTTTGGTTTTATTTTCTGTAGCCATGCATTTACACCTTAGTTGCAATGTCACCTGCCTTTCAGTGCCTCCATAGCTTGAGGCTTCCCAGACTTGATGACAAAAGGTGTCCTATTCTGCCATTGCCTCTGTTATGATTCAGATGGTTCCCCCAAATGTTCAGCTTGCCTGTCAGGACTCAAGTGAGAGTTGTGTCCTGGCTGTGATTTCTGCAGGTCCATGCTGGGTATGTTTGGTAGGACACACATAGGTAACTAACTTTCTGAAGTTTTTCTGTTTTCAGATTGAGAAATAGGCCTGTGGACATTAATTCCATTTGTTTTGCTGGATGGGGGACAGAGGGTCATCCCAAAGGACCTGTTATCTATCTCTCAGCTTGGGTTGCCATGGGGAATAGCCTTGTTCCTTCAGCATCTGTCTCTCCCACTCAGTTTAACACCATTGTCCTCCCCACTTGCAGGGTACTGAGGACACATTTTCAGTATGATACTAGGTTAAAGTGTAACTCAGTGGGATGTTCAATCTGTTCCTCAAAGCACCACTGTTTTTGCATGACATCATCATCATCTGAAGAATTAAGGATTACAACCACTAGAGATGGGCCTTAAGCATCAGACTTAGTCTCAAGAAGAACTGTACATGGCAAAACTTTAATCACATATGCCTTTTTCAGACCTCTGATTTTACCACTGCAGTGTGTTGTATTTGCTGATGTCTGTTGCAAAGACCACTGGTGATGCAGAAACTGACCCAGCCTCACTCACACAGCAAATGTGCACCCAGTACTGCACATTGGTGTATTGCTCACCAGCAGGAAGACATGAGGTCCCAAACACTCAGAAGACCCTGCATCTGTTACCCTGAGAGCTGGTTAATCTGTCAAGATAGGAAGACTTGAGCTCAACTTTTCCTAATAGAAAAAACTCCTGAAAGCTGCTGTCTTTGGAGGCTGAAGAACTTCCCGTAATAGCCCTTCTTGGTCTTAAGCTTTTGCTGACCTACAAAGGCTATTTGGATGGGGTCGTCACCTGAGAAAGCCAAGTGTGTGGTCACAGGGACAGCACTGGAAGGCAGCGTACTGTCTGCAGTTGTTCAGGCTTGCTGATTTGGCACAAGTTGGTTTGTCACCGTTGGTGCACAGCAGTTGTAGAGCAGTTAGTCCATAGATCTTTGGGTGGCTGGGCACAAGATCAGATTAAAGAAAACGTGCTGCTGAATCATACCTTGGGCCATGGAAAGCAATATATTATTCTCTGTGGAGAAAATAAAAAGTGGGAGTTAAAAGGAAAAGGGACAAACAGATCCACTGCTTCCAGTTCTGCCTCGGTCCCTGCATGTTGGCTGTTGGCTCCCAGAGGTGCTTGACTGATGAGAAACGCGAGGTGTGGGGACAGAAGGGAAATTTTGAGGCAATATTTGTTTGTATTGTGGGTGGCTTTTTGCTTTGAATAAATGCTTAAGAGACTAACATGACTGGAGTCAACAGCCCAGAGCAGCAAGCAGCTTAGGACTGGGTGAGCAGCTTCTTAGATTTTGGCTGCACATGAACTCACCCTGCACATGACTGCTCAGGACTTTTGGTAGTGGCACTGAAAGCCTAGTTCCTCTAAAAAACCTATGTTGGAGGGGCCTTGTCAGTGGAGTAAAGTCCTTGGTCCTTCCCTTTCACAACTGGAACACAAGACAGCTGCTGAGAAAAGACAGAGGCCTGTTAGGATTTCCACAGCTGGAGATGCAGTTACGACTGGGGTTTTGTTGCCCACAGCTCTGACAAAGACATGCTTCTGGGAATGTGAACACCTCCTTTCTGCTCTGTGTAGGCAGAAAGTCTCCAACGTTGCCTGTTTAATGCTGCTCAAGAGTGAGCCGCAGCGTGTAAGTACTAGCTTCCCTCCTGCTTTGCCATAAGTGTGCAGGGCAACCCTGTGGAGATCCACCATGGGAGGGAAATGGGTGGCACTGCCTCAGGGACCACAGCACAGCACTTTGTGTTGGCACTTGCACTGAGATGCCTGTATGTGATAAACCCTTTGGTGAACAGCAGCATGGGGCACAGCTTTGGTTTGCAAAGCACAGTCTGATGTGTGAAGCGTGTGAAAGATTAATATGTAGAGAGCCCCTCTCAGCTGTGTGTGATTAGAAGCTCCATGCCTGGCAGGCCTGGGTGCACAGAGGGCACCTGGGGAACCCTGTGAGGGCACTGGGGCTCCTTCCCAAGGCTCTTAGTAGCTGACTGAGATGATTCCCTGCTGGGATGTGAAGAACACTTTAGGGAAAGTAGAGCTGTGGTAAGGGATGTGCAAGGACAAAACAGAGTAATAGTTATTGGGAGCAACTGAGATGTATTTTTCTGTTGTGGGGTAGTTTTTTCAGGTTGGGCTGTGCTGTCAGTCCCATCTGCCCTTTTCAACACATGTAGCATCTCTGGGTGAGACAAAAAGAATCCCTTTTATGAAAACCCTAGAACTAAAAAGAAAAACCAACCAAGCAAAAAACCCAAAACCAAAACAAACCAAAACCCAACTAGAGAAACCCAACCTCACTGATCAAGAGAGTTGCCTGACTGGAAATACATATAAATTCACAACAGCTGACTTCCAATAGGCTTTCATTTCAACATCCTACTCAGAGAGTTTTGCTAGTGGAAAGAAAAGGGAACATAAGGAAACAAAATGTGTGTGACCTTATTTGTACTGCTGACCTGTTTGAATCAAACCCGGAGCAAAGCAGAGGTCACAGGATATTCTGAGTTCCCAAATCTCTTGGCTAAACATCCACACTATCTCAAGTATAAAGTCCCCAGGGCAGGCCTCTGCTACCTTGACTTCAGCAATGCTTTTTAGACTGTCCCCCATAACATCCTTGTAGGTAAGCTCAGGGAAGGTGGGTTAGATTAATGGACAGTTAGCTGGGTCAAAAACTGGCTGAATGGCAGAGCTCAGAGGGTTGTGATCAGAGGAGTAGAATCCAGTTGGAGGCCTGTATTAGTGCATTCCCCAGTGATCAGTACTGAGTCCAGTCTTACTCAGCTTGTTTATCAACAACTCGGATGAAGGGGTAGAATGAACCCTAAGCCAGTTTGCAGATGACACAAAACTTGGGGGAGTGGCTGACACACCTGAAGGCTTTGCTGCCACTCAGAGGGACCTTGATAGGCTGGAGAGCTGGGCAGAGAGAAACCTAATGGGGTTCAACAAGGGCAAGTTCAGGGTCCTGCACCTGGGGAGGAACAACCCCAGGCACCAGCACAGGCTGGGGCTGACCTGCTGNACAAATATCTCCAAGGCAGGTGCCAAGTGAATGGTGCCAGAGTCTTCTCAGTGGTGCCCAGCAACAGAACAAGGATTAATGGCCATAGCCAAAACACAAGAAATTCTACCTCAACACAAGGAAGAACTTCTTTACATTGAGGGGGGCAGAGCACTGGAACAGGCTGTCCAAGGAGGTCATGGAGTCTCTCTCTCTGGAGACATTCAAACCCACCTGGACATATTCCTGTGTCACCTGCTCAGGGTGACCCTGCTTTGGCAGCAGGGCTGGACTGGATGATCTTCTGAGGTCCCTTCCAACCTTAACAATTTTGTAATTCTGTAAAGACTGGGCAGTCAGGACTTAGCTAGCATCCATTCCACATAACAGCAGCCTGACCAGTCCATGCACATGGGCTTTGGGCAAAGAACAGGTGTTGAAACCTGGCTTTGCTTGTTCCCCTGGTCCTGAAACAACCTTATTTAAATGCAAAGTGAAGAAGCTCCTACAAGTTCCTCCTTACTCACTCTAAAGAGACAGTCATCTGACAAACATGCCTCAGTAGCAGAATTTTACCGGGCTTTTGATGAAGGCTCTCATCTACAACCATGGTCAACACCTGCAACTCTGCCTTAGCATCCTTGTGGTGGAGTCTGGACAGCTGCTGCCTGTTTTGATTCCTGAGTACAAGTGCAGGATAGAAATGAGTCACCCTTTCCATCTTTCCTCCACACTGCTGCATCTGTCAGGGTATGTGACACTGTCTGCACTGGATTCCCATCTCAGCAGAAAGGGAGCCAGGAGTGTCACACAGCCTGCCTGAGACTTGGACTGTGAGTTGGGAATGAAAGCTTTTTCCTCTTCACTGAATGCTGTAGGGACATGACTGGGAGCTCTCTGTTACCCAAAGGGACAAGCAGCACTCTCTTAGCTCACAGATCAGCAGAGACAGATAAAGGTCTGACTTTCCTTCTGCATTTTGTGGAAAACATGTGTGGAGCCTGCTTGCTTGCCCTAGGGTGAATTTTGCAGAGCAAACATCATGATTCCAAAAGTATACCATGTACTATATCACAGCTAGCAGACAGGTATACACAAACAAGATATTTAAAGCCTGAAACTCAGATGATAAAATACTAGATGATTAGCAAAGTAATTTTACTCCATTTGTAACAAATGTGCTCATTTGCATGAGGAGTGCAATGAACGTAGATTAGATGAAACAAAAGCACAGAGATTGGGCAGTTTTCCTCTTTTATGCAAAGACTATAATTAGTCTGTATTTTGGTATGTGATGGTTTGAAAATGTCTTAGCTGAATACAGAGCAAGTGTAACTTCCCTGGAAGTGTTTCACCTGCTGTTAGATGCTGAAATCAATTGCTGGATTCTTTTCATCAGACCAATTAGATTATCTTACATGCTTACATGTGACATGCCCCCCCAAAAACTCTCTAAACATGCTGTTTCCCTGGAATGGGCTTTTTAATTGGTAGCCTTGCTCATTCTCACTGAAATCATGGGAGTTTTGCTCATACTGCCAAGAGAGCCCTAAAGTGCAAATAATTTCCAGTTCCCATCACTGAAATCTCTTACTTGTCTGATGCTGTATTGCTTAAGATCTATGAAGTACTCTTAGAAAATAAAGACCAAATCAGTTTAATTCTGCATTTGAAATGTCAATGCCATGCTGCTTTTATGTAGGCATATGCATACTGAGTATTATTTTCTGAGTGTAATTGCCTTAAGTGCTGTTGATCGTGCAAAGAGAATGGTGCATTCTCTAATTCAAGGGTATCAAAGATCCAGATCCTGAAAATGCTTAAGCCTGTGGAGAAGGCCTTCTCAAGGGATGACACAGACATCTAGCTACTCTTGTTTTCAAGGCTGGGGTCTGCATCTAGCAGTCTGATACTAGGAGAAGCACTCTGCATCTTATCCCTGAGCAGTGCTGGTCTTTGGAGGGAGAGACATGGCAGGAGAGAAGTGGTGAGAAGTGCAGGCAGGAAAAGAGCAGTGTGGATGTAGTGTTTGGAATCAGATGGAAGTAGCCAGATGGGACATAGAAAACACCAGGAGGACAAATCAACAGAGGAAAAAGAGGAAGACTGAAATATGTGAATCCAGTGTCAGGCAGTGATCCTTATTGGACACTTATTAACTTATTGGTGGCAATGTGAAAAAGCTAGGTTGAAATCTGTTTTCAAGGCGTTTCTTGAGGGCTTGTGACTAACTTCAATCCACTCTATTTCTGAATTGAAATGTAAAGAAAACTAAAGGGGGCTTGAAAACATAAGCTGGACAAAATGACCAGTGGTGGAAAATCAGTCTGGTTTGAAGACCAGTAGCATTTATACGATCTGCCCATTCAAACTACCTGCTCTTACAGAGAACTCTCACTCTCCATTTCATGGAACATTCATTTTGTTCCACGCTGGATGATCTCTTACAAGCAGCATCCCACAGTAAAATATTAGAGTGCTGAGATCTCATTATCTTCAGCCTTGCTTGCTGACCAGTAAGCACTTCATGGCATCCTCTCATGATCACCCTTGCAGCTTCAGACCTGCACAGAGCAACGTGTCTTGATGTAGTGGAGGCAGAAAGACATGGACCTAAGCAGATCCACCTAGTGGATCCAGAGAAGAGCCACAGAAATGGTCAGAGGGCTGGAGCACTTCTAAGAGAACAGGATGAGAGAGTTCGGGCTGTTCAGCCTGGAGAAGAAAAACCTTGCATAAGACTTACAGTGCCACCCAGTACTTAAAGGGAGTTTACAAGAAAGATGGGGACAAACATTTTAGTAGAGCCTGTAGTAAGGGTTTTAAACTAAAAGAAGGAAGATTTAGAATTAGGAAAAAATTCTTTACTGTGACGGTGGTGCTCAGGGAAGCTGTGGATGCCCCATCCCTGGCAGCAATCAAGGCCAGGCTGGGTGGAACTCTGAGCACTCTGGTCTAGTGAAATGTGCCCTAGCCCATGGCAAGGGGGTTGGAACTAGATGAGCTTTGAGATCCCTTCTAACTCAAACCATTCTAGGATTCTATGGTTCTATGATAATTAGACTAGATACAAGGAACAAATGTATCATGATGAGGGTGGTGAAACAATGGCACAGGTTTCCCAGGGAGGTGGTGGATGCCCCGTTCCCAGAAACTTTCAAGGTCAGGTTGGACAGGTCTCTGAGCTACCTGATAGAGTTGAAGATGTCCCTGCTGATTGCAGGGGTGTTGGGCTACAGGATCTTTAAATATCCCTTACAAGCAAAATCTTTCTATGATGCTATGAAAAGCAGGAATAGGGTGGGAAAGCTGTAAATGTCATGTGCAAATATCCGTAGACATTGCACCCTGAGAATTTCTGGGATTGATAGTACAGAGCAATTTCCTTTTTCATGCATGAATGTTTTACAAAACACTCATTTTATGGCTTCTAATTCACAGACCTGCTTGCTCCCTTACAGTAACATCTGAAGAAAGGTCATGCCACAGCTTGTGAATGAAGGAGGGAAGCTTGTTTTAAGAAGGACAAAGCCAAAATTCTAGGAAGTAGTTGAGAATTTCTTTGCTTTAAAGAGAGAAGGTTTTACTGGTGAAAGAAAAACACAGCAAATCTGTGAACAGGTATATATCTGGAAATCCCTTATTTTCTGAACACAGCCTCTTACAGAAACGTGCAAGACAGCTCCAAGTGGAAGAGAGCACCTGTATTTGCTTGTTTTGCTTGTTTCTGTGTCATCACTTCTAGCTTTCAGCAACTTCTAACCTCTCTTGCTTTAACTACTGCAGCTGCTGAGTCCTTGCACCACTCAGCTGCACACAAGCCAGCTTGTGGGAGCACCACTACCGTGTGCCTCTTTCAGGGTGCATCTCACAACTTTATGGATGCCTATCTGTGTATGTGTTTGTCCATCTACTGCATTTCACATAGCTATGTTGAGAGAAACTAAACTATGTTTCAAGAGGGGAAAAAGCTCTTTCAGATTAGTAGTGTTGCGCCCCTACTTTCACAGGGCAATTACCGCCCTGTTGGTATGTAGACAAATGGGGCAGGGGGAAGTTTCTGGGATTCTGCTCCTTTAAATGACAAATTAAGTTCTTTCCCACATTAAATGACAGAGATCAAACTCATCCTCTTCTGCATGCTTCTCCACAACTGCTGTCTGTTGTGTGAAACAACACTTACAAAAACTCGAGTATTTCAGTCTGGTAACTGATAAGGCTGGTGGCATGCTATGGCCTGGAAACTGCAGCTGGTCCAGCTCTGATCCTGCAGGAGGAGGCATGAGGATGGTAAAAGGGGAAGACTTAGCCTATCCTTTCTTCTGCTGTGCAATGTTTTCACAGGAAAATGAGCTTCTGCTCATGCTTAGCTTCCCCAGTCCAGGCTGAATTCACAGCACTGATTTTATGGTTAAAGTGGAAAACTTGGCGATCAGACACAAAAAACTGGCAGTGGCCGGTCTTTCTCTAGAGTTCTCTGATTAGAGCTTCAGCATGGCCAAGATGAGGGGACAGTTGTCTGAGTCCCTCCAGCTCTGGGCAGTCAGGAGCTTTAACTGAAGTGTGTTTTTACCCTTGCCTGGCTGGATACCAGGCACCGCCCAAAGGCACTCTCTCACTCCTCTCCAACAGTGCACAGGGGAGAGAAAATATAACAAAGGGTTCATGAGTTGAGATAAGGGCAGGGAGAGATCACTCACCGAATACCATCAGGGGCAAAACTGACTCAGCTTGAGGGCATTAATGGAATTTATTACTAGCAGAATCAGAGCAGGACTATGAGAAGTAAAATAAGTCTTCAGAAACATCTTCCCCTCCCCCTGCCCCTTCCCAGCTCTATCTCCTTCCCCAGAGGAGCAGAGAGACAGTGAATAGGGGTCAGTTTGTCACATGTTGTTTCTGCTGCTGCTCAGGGACTGAAGTCCTTCCCCTGCTCCAGCGTGGCATCCCTCTCACTGGAGACAGTTCTCCATGAACTGCTGCAACATGGGTCACTCTTCCATAGGGTGCAGTCCTTCAGGCACAGTCTGGTCCATCATGGGTACCCCACAGGGTCAGAAGTCTTACCAGGAAATCTGCTCCAGCTCCTCTCTGCATGGGTCTGCCAGGATCCTGCCCCAGCAGGGCTTCCCACAGGGTCATAGCCTCCTCCAGGCATCCACCTTCTCCAGCATGTGGCTCCTCCATGGGCTGTAGGTGGGTCTCTGCATCCCCCATGGTTCCCCAGGGGCTGTAGGGGCACAGCTGCTTCACCATGGGCTGCACCACGGGCTGCAGGGGAATCCCATCTCTGGCACCTCCTGCCCCTCCTTCTCCACTGACCTTGGTGTCTGCAGAGATGTTCCTCTCACATGTTCTCAGCCCACCCTTCTCTTGCCACAATTACACCTGCAGAGTAACTTTTTTTCCTTCTGAAGTATGTTATCACAGAAGCATTACTATAATTCCTGACTGGCTCAGCCCTGGCCAGCGGCAGGTCCATCCTGGAGCCATCTGGCATTGGCTCTGTTGGACACGGGGCCACCCTTGTAGTCCCCCCACTACCAAAGCCTGTCCACACAAACCCAATACAACCCCCTTCTGCTGACTCTCCTTTCCTTTGTGTGAAGCAGCTGAGCGTCCTTTGAGCTCAGGTCCCTCCCTCGGTTAATGAGCTGTTTTCCTCTGTGTGCCGTGAATATTTACATGAATTATGCAAGCTGAAGAGCTGAGAGGGAAAACAAGGAGCACTGCCCTCAGCACAGCTTGCAATGTGGCCTGCAGGGAACCAGGCGAGATGTCCCTGTGCACAAAGACAGTTTCTGCAGGTCAGATCTAGAAAGGATGTGACTTCTTGTAAAGGCAAGGCTTGCAGGGGGAGAGAATAAATTTTATTAGCTAAGACAAAAATCAGGCAAGTTCTTCTTGTATGCGTGTCTACACAAAGAATATGTACATGAGGGAAACATCAGCGATAAAAAGTAGGAAAGCCAAAGGAAAACACGTGCCACCTTCCAGAAACCCCAACCAATGACATAATGACATGGCCATCCGCAAGGGCTTGTGGAAGAAGGCAGTTTTCTGCACTGCAGGTGGCTGGGCAAAGCCCTGGAAACATCTCACTCCGATTTGATGTGTGGGAAGAAAGGGCTTGGCAATTCCTGCAGTTCAGTGGGAAACTTTCAACTGGTGCTGTTTGAAATTGGTGTTCTTTAAGATGGGGCTCAGCCATCCCATCCAGATTTGTGAAAGTCCATGCTCATTTAAGATCTAAAAAGGAATGATTTCTCTGGTGAGTCTGCTCCTCTGGTGCGTGAGAAACAACATTTCAATGGTTCCTTCCAACTGTTGGAGACTTTACTGACCTGAAGACCAACAGTTTTCCAGACCTCAAAGAGAATTTGTGAAGAAAAGGCAAAAACTTTCTTTACCTGGGTGAAGTGAGCAGTGTTGTCTTGTCCAGATGAAAAGCCTGAAAGAAAAGCAACACAGAGTTTCAAGGGTACTGTACAGAATAAAGTTATCTGAAGGTGCGCACGCATCTCCAGTGTCTAATCTAAGAGGGGAGCAGTTTTCTGGGCATGTTGCTGTCTCAGGTGCAGACAACAGAAGCAAGAAGTCAATTGATGAGGTACTGACAGGTGAGGGTGGAGCTCCTTGGGAGCTCTTCAAGGAGCCAAGAGGTGCCAAAGGCTGAGACTCCCGAATGAAATGGAAGATGGGGAGCTCTTGATTTCTGTGGCTAGCTTCTGCTTTACAGAAAGCCACCACCATTTTCCCAGGTGTGTACATGCTGATCTGGGAGATTTCATTGTTGACGGTGTGAAGTTCTGGCATAGGTGGGTTATGAGGGAAGACAGAAACCCCACATCCATGATGTGGGCACCAGCACTGCCTGGAGGTAACTGTTGCTTCTGCTCTAAGAGGATCTACCTCTAGGGCCTCACACAGGCAGAAAGTGGCAGGAAGGTCATGGAGAGAGATCCTTGGTGAGGAGGCCGTCCTCTGCAGATGTGGAAGGGCCAGGGGTGTTTCAGTGGTTATGCTGAGGCTATTGCACTGTGACTGTATGGAGGTGAGCAGCTGCACTGGGGCTGCTGGGGGAATGTGCAAACTCAGCCATGGGCCTCCACAGCTCGATTTCGGTAGATTTTCAACATGTCCTTGAAAGCAGATGCATGTCCACACACATTGTGGAACGTGGGCCCCAGCCCCTGGCCTCCTGTCTTACAAAGGCTGCTTGGGGACAAAGCAGCTGGAACTCCCTGCATGGAGATGTGCTGTGATGTCTCCTGGAGAACCGAGCAACAAGCCAAAATCCAGCCTTTACATTTGGTTGTCTGCTATCTGCTGCCATTAATCCACTTCAGTTTATTTGGCAGCAGCGATCAGAATGAATTAATTTGGGATTTTCAGGCTGTTGAATGTTTTTCCTCAGGCAGCTTTCTGTTGAGTTCTGGGCTTTGGGGATTAGCTGCTATTTAAAGCAGCGGTGTGTGAACTTTCCTGATGGCTTGTGCTCTGTCTGTCCGACTGAGACAGAGGAAGAAGTGATGCATGTGGGTGCTATTCAGTGCTCTGCCTTGGCTCCCCCATCCCCGGTGGGATTGATCTCATTGAGTTTCTAGGATGCAGGCTTTCAAATCTTCCTTTGTGCTGGGGTCTGCTGTGTGGGAGCTGATGTCGTGCTGGAGACCTGTTCAGTCTTGGTCTCTCTAGGAAAGGGAGATGCTTGACAGCCACTTCTTTGGGGGTAAAGCAGCTGTTTTTCACTGTTTGCTTCTTGACACAGTCAATTCTATCTGCTGCTTCCACTTGCAGAACTGCCCCAGGGGGACCAGGCTTCGGTGTCGGAAGTAAAGCAGCTGAATAGAAAGATCGAGCTATGAAAAAGTGGCAGGGGAGTTTGGGGAGTGGTGCAGTGACACGGGGAGCTGCTGTGTGACGGAAGCTGTCCCCAAGCTGTTCAGAGCAGAAGCAGGAGCCTGTGGCCAGGGACCTGAATGCACTGAGCAGGGGCTGCCCTCTCCCCAGCCCAGCACCGGTGTGGGCAGGAGGGGCCACAGCAGCACCACATCTTGAAGAGGATGTGCCATGTTTCCCTGCCCACCTGGGCATTTAAGCAGGTGATTCATACCTTTCATACGGATATCCGTACCTTCTTCTAACAGATTCTTTGGCTCGGGTGCACACCTGAGTAACGGTCATAGGAGTCTGTGACAAGAGCCTGGAGTCTGGAAGCTACTTGCTGAAAGGCAGGGGCTTAAAACCTCACACAGAGGCCGAGATCTGCAGCCTGACTTTCAGATGGGCAGAGAATATCCCAAAGGCTTTAACAACAACCATTTGGAAACAAAACAACAGAACAACCCAGTAGGCTTGTGTGACTGACACCAAGTTTTCACCTTCTTTTTATGTTCAGCTCCAGTTCTTCCCCCTTTTATACCACAAACTAGCTTTTGCTTTGCTTTGCAGTGAGAATTTAAAGGAGGAGCCAGGATGAATAATAGGGTAGGGGCACTGGGTCTTCTGGTCTTGATCTTGCAAATACATTTATCTGGGATGCTGCAACTCAGGGTCTGTGAGATCCACAGAGAAGGCTGTGTTTGACCACAGCTGGCCCAAACTTGCACTGGAGGTAAGTGTGACCATCAATCTTGTGTTCAGAAGCTATAGGTCCTCCCCAGTGCTGCAGGAGCAAGCCTTGTACTAACCCCTAGATAGACTTATCCTTTGACCTTACCTGTAATCTGTGGTTTAGAAACATGAATCTGTTTTTGAAATATTTAGATAAAAATCAGTGCTCATCCCACACCTTCCTATTTTCAAACTAGGAATTTTTAACTGGACAGAAGTTTAGGTCTGTGACAAAAAAGATAGCAGCTACAACTGTCCTGGTGACTGATTTAGTATTTGCAAGTTACTATAGAAAACTTTTCACTCCAGAAATATTTTAGCTGGCACTTGTTTAAATTGGATTCTCTGAAAATAGCATGAGTTATTTTAGACATCTTTTCTGCCTTGAGCTTCTTAGTAGTACCTATTAGGAAATTTTAAGCTTGTATTCACTATGCTAAAAGAATAATGGAGAACTCAGAGCAACCCGTTCTGTGTGGGATGGTTAAAGCATTAACATATTTTGAAGAGATTATTTCCAAAATAAGATACCTAGAGTTGGAAGTGATCATAATGTGAAATTCCTGCCGTTGAAAGATACAGAGTGGGAAATGTAGAGAGCTGGAGGCATGTATGTGTTCTGGATTAGGATTAAGTGTTTATGTGTGTGCACTCTCACAGCCTAATGCTATAGGATTATTAATATCCATTCATATATAATAGATTTAAAATTATTCACTCTAAGAGTCGGTTTCTGTGATCTGAGAACTTCACATAGAAATACTAAACTAAGTTCTGCCAGCTTAAAGCAAATGATGTTATTTGTTATCATATAGCTGGTATTATTTTTTCTCTTTTTGCGCATTGGAGGAAATTTTCCTTTCAGTGGGAAAATTACCACTGCTGCCACAGCAGGGAGAACAACCCTTTGCCTGCGCCTTTATTTTGGGTGGAGGAGTATGTGCTAGAGAAGGCCACATGATACTGGATGGGGATGCAGAGGGGTGAGCTTCTGTCAGATGCTTTGGCCACCCTGCTGCCCCCAGGGAACCCTGTGATTTTGGAAGCATTAATATTTGCTTCTCTCTGAAAACCTCGGGTAGCTTCAGGATCCCCAGCTGATCTGGGGAAGGAGACCTGGGAGGGAGGGAGGAAGGTAGCTGGGTTACAGGCTGGAACACCAGCAATGTGGAGTATTCTTGCAAGCTTCTGGGAGCTATTCTGAAAAGAAGGAAGTACTGCAAGGTAGAGACAACCTGTAGGGATGATAAAACTTGTGCCCATTTTCTCTGGTAAGTCACAGGACCGCCCCTGAATCTCTTCTTGCAGCATCCAGAATAGACCTTCCTCTATTTATGCAATCATGTCCCCATTTATGGACCTTTTCCTGTAATGTGTGCTTGTAAAGTGCTAATTCTCCCCAAAACCCCAGACATACATGACGAAAAGTTTGGCATAAGCCACAGCATGACAAAAGCTGTACGCTCTTCCTCCTTGCTTGTCCTGCTTCTTGGAGCCATCAGTTTAGGCGTAACTCTGTGACTGCTCAGTCCTGAGGGACAGAGGTTCCTGTCCACTGCTTGGACTGCTGCAGCTCTTTCTCAGTCTACCTCCTTACAGAAGTGGCTGCTGCTCAGTCAATGAATTCACTGCAAACACACATCACACACACACACACAGAGTTTCACAGCTCTGCATGGCTCTTCATCCAAAACCCCACACTAAACATGTCTGATCTGCATTTATTCTAAAAAATGATCCGTAGCCTACTGAGTTAATTTCTTTTTCT
Source organism: Edolisoma coerulescens (assembly GCA_013397115.1). Classification (NCBI taxonomy): domain Eukaryota; kingdom Metazoa; phylum Chordata; class Aves; order Passeriformes; family Campephagidae; genus Edolisoma; species Edolisoma coerulescens. The sequence continues at coordinate 61,647 of VWZW01001521.1, forward strand.
TATGCAATGAGCGGACAAATGTGCTGTGAGAAATGAAGGATAATGTCTGCACTTGAGGTTTTCTTCTTATACAAAATTACCTCAGCTCTCAAGCTCTTCTGTGTTGTGTTCAGTGCCTTGCAACAGTGCCTCCATGTTTATCAAAGGAAATGTGAGGGTTTTGAGAGTGTCTTGAGTAACAGTCGAGCCAAACAGCTTCTGGTGGGTATTAAAATACTTTTCACATTTGAAAAGTTCATACAGCAAACATTTGTTAATAAACAAGAGTTCTGGAAAGGCAGTAAAATTAATCCAAATCAAATTTAAACCCATTATGCTCACGCCTTACCTGGCCCACATTAAATGAATCTTGAGAGAGTGTTTGAATACACCCCTGTGGAACTTGTCATCAAAATGCCTTCTAAATGAAAAGACATTAAACAATTTTTTGTCTAGAAAACGTTTCCCAGTGCCCTTCATGCCCCAATGCCTTGGAGTGTTTTGAGCTCCCACAAGTGCTAGGCAAAATCTTCACATTTGTAGTAAATAGATACCCTGGAGAAAACACATAATGAGGAAGAAACGCCCTTGTTGTCTTCACGGAGTGGTCCTTTTTTTTCTAACACTCCCTGATGACAGGGGACTTAGGGCAGGTTTCCAAGCATAGCTTCACTTTTACAGCAGTTGGAGGCACCCTCTTGTTCCTTTGGACAGGACACAACTATGGAGCAGAGCTGGGACAGACCTTTTTGTGCATTAAACTCTCTCTCAAACAGCTGAAAATACCTTCAAGGGTTTTTCTAGTAGTGGGGCACAGAGAGGCAATGTTAATGCACCTTCTTTTCCTTGCAAGGGGCCACCCTGAACTTTCCAGCAGTGATTGTGACATTGCTGCAGGTGGATTCTGGGTGAAGGAATGACGCAAGTTTGGAGACTAGCAGCCTGCCACCTTGGTCAAATCCTGGTTGCCCCAGGTGTTCAAGGAATACACGCTGGCCATGATGCAGGAATATGAGATGGTGGGATCTGGGGGACACTGTTTCCTTCACATGATGATGTGAAATTGCTGAGCTGTGTCACTGCTCAGGGAATGGCTGCAGCCTGGCACAGCAGGCATGGCAAGGGGACAGGAGCATGGACCCTACCTGCAGTGCTGCTATTCTGTGGTGGTGAGGCCATGGCCACAGAACCATTTCTCTCCTTCCTTGCTCTTGGCTTTTGCTACACAAGGTGCAGAGCTTGGGGCTGGATCCCATTTGCCCTGGAGAAACTGTCTCTTCCAGGAGGTTCTTCTGGCTGGTTTGGCATATTTCAGTCAACTGTGACATGGGTGTGCTGGTGGCACACACCCAGAAGTTCTTCTCAGACTGACAGCTAATGGGACAAGACTTGCTGACATGGCCTGGGATGTGTGCCAACATCACCCGTTGATAGGTAAATCTTCCTTTGCTTCTAGGAAGAGAAGGGATCCTTCTGTCCGCTTTACGGAGACAGGTAATGGTGGGATGTGGTGCTGGATTGGATCAAGGCATTGGGGAGCATAAAAAAAATTGCACTACTAAGGCTGTAATAAACACAGATTGGAAAAGAATTAGTGAGACATGTCACTACTCTATAGAAGAACCTGGAACCCATTTGAGCTGGGTGCAGACAAACCATTTGGATAAAGGTCTTGTCAATGAAGAAGGCAGCCCATATTCAGCATGACAGAGCTTATGCTGGATATTCACCCAGAGGAGCATCCTAGAGTGAGGCTGGGAGGCAAACAGCAGCATTGGGATAGAAGAGGAGCAACAGTGTCACCTCTGTGCTTGCTACTGGGGTGACTGCAGCAGAAATGCTGTGTCCAGCCCTGAGCCTGCAGCTCAGAAACCTGCTGCTAATTTGGAGGAGGCTCTGAGAAGAGGAAGGAAAACAAGCAGGAGACCAGGAAATGTGCTTTTGTAATGAAAGGGTAGGGAGCTTAATTTATTTGACTTATCACCCAGGAGGCCAGTGGCTGACTTGATCCAAATCTGTAAGTAGCTGTTGCAAACAGGGATGCGATGACAGAACACTCTTCAGTGAAGCAGGCAGACGGATAACAAGACCCAGTTGCTGCAGCTTAAAGCAAAACAAATTCAAAGCAGAAATGAAGGGTAGTTTTTCGCAGGTTTATCGAGGGCTGTGGTGGAGTCTCAGTCTTGTTCCAGAGGTTGCCCTTGAACCTCAGCACTCCTGCCACATGGAAGGGGGATTTAGTAGAGCAGCAATCCTCACCTTGCAGTTCATCTGGGGAAGGCTGCCAGGGCAGTGCAGGCTTGCCTTAACCCTCAGTGTGGCTCAGTCTTCTTCCTCAGAGTGACTTGCAGGTGTTGCATCATCCAAAGTGGAGGAATCACTTCGGAATGCAGCAGCAATACCTCTGTGCTTCGTTCATCTCAGGGCTTGCTTTACTGCTCTCTAGGGGCACAGGGCAGGCAGGGCCACTGGCAACCTCCATGGTGCTGGTGCTGCAGGAAGCACTGCCCTGGCGTGGGTCGCTTGGCCGGGGGTCTGAGGCGCAGGCACTGCCTCCAGTTCATAACCCCCAGGGTCCCCAGCCACTGGAATACTAGAGAGGGGATTGCCTGTGGATTCAGGAATCTCACACTGCGTCCCTTCACTCCCTTATCTCAGCATAATCCTTTGCTGCCCCAACTCCTCCTGGGCCCCAAACCTGACCCAAGTGCAAGGCAAATCTGTTCTACTTTGGCTTCTGCTGCTGAGACCACAACGGAGAGAGGGAAGAATTGAGGGAAAAGGGCCACAGCTGGATGCCCGATCACTCTTTGCTCTGTGCTACTTCAGGAACAGAGAGACCATGCAGAAAGTACTTCCTCAGCCTAGGCAAGGAAGGCCATGGACAGAAGAAGAATTGGCAAGGCACATGGAATTATGAGGGTAAAGTCAAAGCATGTATGTTTGAGCTGTCTGTGTTGCCACCACTCTAGATGGTCTGCAGAAGACAAGCAGCATCTCAGGCTAACTGAGACTTGTGTTTCTCCTGCTTGGGACTAGCACACTCCCATTTCATGGCAGACAACTTTCCTGCGTTCTGGATTCCATGCTCTGTTGTGTGTACCGTGAAACAGGATAACTTTTAGGGGTGCAAGTCTATAAGATGATCGTGTCTGGAGAGAATAATGGAAAAATGATCCTGTCGCCTGCACGCTTTTCCTCTGAGAGGAAGTTAGATTGAATGAAGTCTTTGCTATCAATCTGGAATCAGAGTCTGGGATATAGATAGAGCCTGGACTTGGGCTGTTGACCCAGCTTTGTCAATGGCTGTATTGAAGTACTACTTTACTGCTATTCCTGCTATTGGATATATTAATGTTTTATAAGACCTTGTACAAAAGCTCAGAGAGGGTTTCCTTGCTAGCTGAATGGCCAAATTCTCACTGTTAGCTGAATGGCCAGATTTTCACTGTTATGCCAAGGACTAATTCTAGTGTTCAGGCAGCTATGCAAAGTTCTGCCCTAGCTATGGGAGTAGCTATGAAAGCAGTAGATACTGTCCCTGAGACACTGTATGGTTTTTGTATAAAAAGAGAAGGCACAGATATTTCCTGTGAGCTGCTCTGCTCCACTAGGCAGTAACACACTGCATTTGTTAATAGCAAACTGCTTCTCCCTAGCAAAGGATTTTCTGCTCTTCATGAAATATGCACTGCAACACTGAGGTACTCTAAAGATGAAATTTTTTATTTGCCAGGAAAAAAACTTTAAGAGTCAGTTGGGTTCAACCTTTCTTCCCTTGGAGGAAGGTGAGAAGACTACTGTATGCATGATACAAGTTGCTTTTATACCTAAATTTTTATCCTGTTTTAACACATTCCATGGAGATAATAACAAGAAGGGACTATCTATTACCCAAAGCTATAATGTTCTTCTAACCAGAGGTCTAATGCTTGTTGTCCCTCTGTCATAAACATTTCACTCTAGAAGCTGCAGACCCAGGGGATGTGCCCTCTGCACGTGCACATCCAGTGGCCCCACAGCTGGGTGTGTGAAATTCGTGCTTTGGAGGAAAACATGCTTTCTGTTGTCCAGGTTTCCCCTGGTGTTTGTACTGTGGGGAGACTGGCTGCAGCTCCGGGAATTTTCTTTCTCTTTCTTTACTCCTGGTGTTTCCCATGGTGGCAACCTTCTTTCCCCACTGTCCTGCTCATGTCTGCACTGCTTCACAAGGCAGGGAGGAAACAGCAAGTGCTGGGACACAGTAAGCCTCGGGAGACTCTTGCAGCTTCCTTTTATTGACTCCAGAGGCCTCTCTTGAGTTTGCAATCTAAATGGCTTTGGACTGGATAAAGGCAAATCCTTCCCTGACAAACTCTCTGGAGACTGCATGTGTGCTCAGGGCTTGAATCAGCAGAAAAAGTTTCAGTGACTTCTTGTGCTTTGAATAAAGCATAGAAAGTCAGGCCAGTAGTGATAACAAGGAAAACCAGAGAATTTGTACCTGAGCAGCACAGGGAGAAGAGAAAGGGAGATGGGATGCCTCTTCTGATGTCTTCGATATAAAATTCTGCTAAAAAAGCCAAAAAGGCTTGCTTTCTGTTGTAAAAAAAAGCCGATTTTATAATGAGTGAGTAGGAGATTTCAGTTCTGACAGGATGGGCTGGCTCTGGGTTAGTAAAACTGTTATGCTTCCAGCTCTTCCACATATAACATTTTTGCTGAAAATGATGTTTGGTTGAAATCTGCCATATTTGGATGTTCGCCTGTAATTGGATGTTAAGTGTCCTGATCAGAGTTGTTATGCAGAAATTTATAGTCCAAGCACTGCAGAGGAACTGGTGTGTCCCATGCAAGTGCCGTATTTGCTACACACTGAAATGGATGTGCTGGGCCTTTTGTACACAATGCACAGGAAGTCACTCAGGATCCCAGGGGTTCATTGCGTGGTCTTGTCTGTGATGGGACTCATTCTGTGCAGTGAGCTGGACACAGAATCATAGAATCACAGAATGGTGTGGGTTGGAAGGGACCTTAAACACTACCTAAATCCCCCACCACGGGCAGGGACTGCTTTCACTAGACCAGGTTGTTCGAAGCCTCATACAACCTGCCTGTGAACACTTCCAGGGATGGGGCATCCACAGCTTCGCTGGGCAACCTGTTCCAGTGCCTTACCACCTTCACAGGGAAGAATTTCTTTCTAATAGCTAATCTAAATTTCTTGTCTTTTAATTTTAAACCATTCGCCCCTATCCAATCACTGCATGCCCTTATCAAAAGTTTCTCCATGCATGGGCATGATTTCTGTCCCAGAAAACCCTCCATGAGGAGAAACATGGCAGGCCTGCTTGAGGGGAATGTGTATGATACTGAATGATTAAAGTGTTTTCATGATTAACAGGATATTGAAAACCTTTACTTCACAAGATAAGAGAGATTGTCTTCCCCCTGAGACTAAGATCTCCCTTTTGCTGGAGAAGTCTGTAAATGGAATGGAGGAAATGCTTGATTGGAACCAGAGACCACAGATCACCCAGCTCCAGTATCCAGTCTTGGACTATGATCAGTGACAAATGCTCTTCTGGACAAGGATAATATGGGAGATAATATTTGGAGACAATTTGACAATTCACCTAAAATCCTGTTCTTGACACCTCTGACAGCTAAGTGATGTTGAGAAAAAACTTTTTCCCATTTTGTGTTTAGTCTGCTGCAGACTTCAGTGATGGCTGCTGTTCTGTGATGTGAGAGTAGTGCTTTCTGTCACTCCAGGACTGCCCCCACCTCCCTCAGCTGTCCCTCCTCATTGGAAGTCTGTGCCCCTTGTTCTCACATGTCCTTTCTCTGGCCCCACTGCCTGCCTCTGGCCATTCTGCCTCATCTGGCCAGCCCTGCAGCACCAAGCAGGTCACCTCATGCGAGCACAAGCACTTCCCACTCTCCTTCCCAGCTGATCCTCAGAGCACATCACCTCAAGCGTCTTCTTCCAGTCATAGTTGTCTTTGCTGACCCTTGGGAAATGAGCTTGCAAAATGTCTCCTATTTGCTGTGAGCTGGAGAGAGGGTAAATTTTAATTACTCTATGAAACCAATGGGTTGGACAACCTCTCCCTGCAGCCCCTAAGCATATTGCATTCTGTTCTGTAAATCAGGTGCTTTATTAGATCCACTGTAGCAGAAAATGAAATGTAAAACTGAGTGTTTTATTTTAGACACAGTAGTAGCAGAATTAAGAAGGGAAATATCTTTAACTTACAGGGGGAAGTCATTTAGGAAGAAATCGGAATGGTTAATTAGAGAAAATTATCTCTATCTAATACTTGAAGGCTAATTTAAATGCTCTAGTCTTTTTCATGCAAGGAAAAATCTATTTTAATAGCTTGGATTATTATCAAGGAATGTAAGTTTAGTGGTAGCAAAAAATTTTCATAAATTTTCCATGAAGAAATATTGTTAAAGTGACATCTGAATATTATGACAGAGATGTAAAAATAACAATGGGCCTCTTTTTTTTTTAATTATTATTTTATTCTTGTAGGGGAGGTGGAAGGTTTGGGGCAGGGAGAAGACAGGGAAAGAGATTTACAAAACTTTTCAAATTTTCATGTACACCATAAGTGCTAGAAACTTTGAGACCAAAAGCTGTATCTGTGTGACTCCTAAATTTTAAACTATGAAAATAAACATTTAATCTCTTGACAAAATCCCTGGATTTGTAAGAATGTCAGTAAAAATACTCCTTTTATGCCAGAGGTATCATATTGCAAGTTCCCAAAACATGTTGTTTTGTTTGGTTTCAACTAAAGAAAAGTCTCATGTTGATTAACTACCCTTCTTTAATTTAATCTTTTATTCAGGCTTTCGGTTGTTAAAGTAAGAGCTTGGGAGTAATGTTTGACAGCTTCCCAAAAGCAGAATTCTGTCTTTCACCTGCTGAAGACCTGAGGTTTTACAGGTCTGCGAGGTGGTTGTAGATGACCAGATTGCAGCTGTAGAGTAGCTGCAAAGACCAAAGTGAAAAACCCCATTGTCCCGTTACCAGTGTGTTCCAGTCTCCTTTGCCTTGGCTGGGATTGTCTGGTGTTTCATCTCTAATGCAGCAGTTCTCTTCTAGCTGAAGAGACTTCTCTCCTTGCACACCTGGTACCTGATCCCTCGCTAAAGCTCTGGTTGCTCAAGAGAAGCCTTGGTTGGATTGTACCTATTTTCCAGTGAGGACATTACTCCTTTTCAGTCTGACTAGTTTCCTGTGCTGCCCAGGCTGTCGCACCTGATGCAAAGGAAGTGGTGCATTAGAGAAAAATCATGAAACAGGGCCTGGAGACAGTCTGTGACTGCCACCATCACTGCGAAAGTGCTGCACCAGAATTTGTTTCTGTCGGCATTGTACTTTTGCTGGAACAATACAAAACATTTGGACACCAAATTCAGTTCTTGCTTTCATTTACCTTCATTCTCACAAGAACTAAAAGCAAGCCAGCCAACAGCTCCTCTGCCAGAAAACCCTTTCCCTTCCAGATTCAGTAAAAACCTGTTGCACAGTAACATGTTTAGCATGAGTCCAGGCACCAGCCTGTGTATGGTCATCAGGCATGAAGGAGAATTTTTACAGGAGACTCCAGGAAACTGTGTCAGGGAGTCAGCAATACAGACCACACAGGAGTAGCCTTTCATTTTCTCCTGAGGGGTGGTGATCTATTAAGCTACCTTTGGGAGGGATGAATGACATTCAGTCACTGGGTAGATAACACATCTCATGACAGTAACTGCAATTACCTAATGAGAAGTCGTAGGCTATTTTTTCCCTTTGGGAGATACATATTCTGTGTAGTCATGCATCTCCTACACCAGGGATACTTTGCTTCATCTAGTGAAGTTCTGCTTTTCACTGCAATTTTTGCAAAGGAGTGGGACAGATTCTGCCATGTTTGTCTAAAATAAATATGCAGTGATTTATATTTTCAGGAGAATAATTCTATTCTGCCAACGTTACTATAATAAACTTGCCTTTATTGTTTTGGTTTTTTTTTCTTTTGTATAGCCCAGTTCTGACAATACTGTGTTTTGAAAAACAGTAGAAGTGTGGACTACTTTCCACAAAAGTGGTCAGTAGTCCACATCTTACACAAATGCGATGTGGCAGCTTTGAGACCAAAATACTGACTCATGAAGTTATCTTTCTACCTACAAGTTTTAATGTTAGGTACTCTAGGGACAGTGAAATTCCGTGATGACTCCTTTGTGCCAAAGATGGTGAGGAGGGCATTGTACTGTTCTGATGACTTCTTTCCCAACTGTTTATTATTATCTAGCCCTCAACTTTTGTAAACAGGCTCAAAACTGGTACTCTTCTTAAATTACAAAAAGGAGTTACAAGAAAGCAATCAGCACATTCAGTCCTATGCTCTTCAGGCAGAGATCATTCTTCAGCTTTGTTGGAGGCTGGAAAGAAACAACCTACCAGCAGATTACTTGGTAATAACCCAATGCCCAAGACTTTTGCATCTTTCCGTGGAGCAGTGGATGCTGGCCAAAGGATTTTAGCTGGGTACACCACTGGAGTTTTCTAGTATCACAGACACTGTGTTTACAAGTGCAATTAAAGACTTTTGGAAGAGATTATGTAATAGCACATGGGACCCATGGAAAGTAAAGCCAGATTCTGATCTCATTTGGATTAACTTTAATGTGGAGAAAATGAAAGAATTCAAGCAAAGATAGCTCGTGTACAGCTACTCTAAACTGAGTCTCAGTTTGCTCCAAGCTGCCACATGCCTCAGTCCATCCCCTCAGCCTTCTCCCCAGTGCTCAGGCAGCTGGTAGCCTGATGCTGTTGCACTGCCACAGGAGGGTGGATGCTGTGTGAGGGATCATACTTCTTGGCATTTTGCTTGGTCTCTGGCTTTGCAGAGCTTTGGATCCACCAGCCCAGATGCCTGCAGCAGACCTTGACTCCTGCCAGCTGTCGCCATCAGAGGGCATGGCAGCAATGTGGCTGTACTCAAAATTGTGGTTTCATATACCTTCTCTGTTCATCTGTGATGACCTAAACATGACAGTACAAATCCTGACAGGGAAAGGGAACTTGCAGAGGTAGGATGCAGCTGCAAAAGCAGAAGAAGACAGAAAAGGCTGAAGTGGCATGGCAGAGAAGGGGTGGGTAGACTGGGTATGAAATGTAAGGGAAGAGAATATCAGATCTGGGAAAGGCTAGGGAGGCAAAGAGGCAGACAACAGTTAAAGTGGCTTGAATCAGTGTGGAGAGCTTTCACTGAACAGGCCAAAGGGAGAAAGGGAAGTCTCTCCTTCTATTTTTAGCCAAGCAGCTGAATTACTCCACTTCCCTGCCTGCGGGGGTCAGGCAGTAATGGAAACCACCCTCTGAGCAGCCACTGAGCAGCAGTAGGGCTGTGCTTTGCCTGCTGGTAGGGCTCATCTCCAGGCACTGTGTGATGGCACATGCTGCAGCACAGACCTCCCCTGAGCTGGAGTTCATGAAAATGAAAATGCTGAGGGACTTGGCCATGTTTGGGTACCTGCTGGCCATCCCAGGGCACTGGGGCATCGAGGGTTGCAAGTGGCCCTCCCCTCGATTTCTGGGAGACCACAGGTATGCGTGAGCAGCGGTGTGTTCTGTCCCACAGGCGAGCTCCCCATCAGCCTCGTGCAGCGCAGCCAGTCTTCATTTCTGCACTCCATGCAGTCCCTGTGCCTGCGAGCTTGCATGCCACATTATTTTGGGTATATTTGGTAAATCCTCAACTATCTAGAGAGATTATCTTCCTGATTTATCATCAAGCACCTTGTTCTTTTCCAGAGGGCAATTCAGTGCAGCTAAATTAGGTTCTTGCCTTGCTTTGTGCTTTCAAAGAGCCTTTTTCTCTGTCTAATGACTGGAGAGTACCTGCTTCCAGCTCACATGCTTAAGTTAGGTGATGCTGTGTATATACTACTGATTATTCCTGGCCTTGTGAGGTGTCATCATCTCAGAAATACAGATCAAGGATGTGCCTAGCTGAGCAAATAGGATGGGAGATGATGTGTAAGGCTGAGGGTGATAAAGGGAGAGAAGATCAGGGCAGTCCTGACATGAGTGTTAATAACATTTACAAAGGCCTGGGTTTCCTTCTCTGCAGGGAATTCTTGGTGCTGCATTCTCAGGAGCCATTTTCATCAATGGTGGTCTGTGGGGAAGTATAAAAAATCACTTCATTGTACAGACTATTTTTGTTATTAGTTTTTTTTTTTACTGTAGTTTTTTTTCATCACAACCTTGAAACTGGTGTTTGAGGAAGAAATTGATGAAATGACATCACCTTTTTGTCTTTTAAGGGTCTGTGAAGAGAGGAGGAGGCGAAATGTAGCAGGTAATTCACTACTGCTAGGATAATATCTTTTATGCAGAACATGGCCATCAGGTTTAATTTTTGGTTTTGCATTTTCGAGTTATTATCCACGGAAGGTGGGCACAGGGGGGCCACAAAAGATGGGGATTTCATGTCTCTCTATTGAGATAATCCTTTGCAGTTCAATCTGCGGCCTGTGAAAAGCCAGGCTTTGCTGGGCCTGAGTGGTTTGCCAATCTTGGGTTATTGCGCTGTTGCTGGTGGTGCCCTAGGAAGAGGCAGAGCTGATTCATCCCCTACAGATTAAGAGTGCTGTGAATGTGGTGACCACAACCTAAAAGGGAAGAATCTTATAAGAAGGGGCCCTTTCAGCATCACAGGGCACCTGTGGTGACAGAATAAGCCATCTCGTCCTGCTGTATCTGGTGTCCTTGCGTAGTTTACACTTGTGGGTATGTATGGCTTATGGCGAGAACAAATGCTCTGCCCTGAAACTGTCTGGAGGGAAGAAGGACGAGCTGGTGCTGAGTTACAGCAGAGTGGGGCAATCCCCTCCCTTGCCCAGCTGGTGATGCTGTGCCTGATGCCCCCCAGGACATGGGTGGCCCTCCTGGCTGCGAGGGCACAATGACTCATGTTCAACTTGCCACTGACCAGGACCCCCAGTCCCTTTGTGCACCACTGCTCTCCAGCCGCTTGTTCCCCAATCTCTCCATACATCCAGGGTTGCCCTGTCCCACGTGCAGAATCAGCACCTTCCCTTGTTAAATGTCATACAGTTGGTGACTGCCCAGCCCTGTAATTTGTTAGGTCTCCCTGCAGGGGCTCTCTGCCTTTGAGAGAGTCAAGACGCCCTCCCAATATCTCCCTTGGCTTTTGTATAACTGTTGAGATGTATTTGGACAATTTATCCCAGTTGCTGCTCTGGGTGTTTCAACTGGTGAATGCAGTGGCAGAGACTGGGGCAGACCTGAGTGCAGCAGGTAGGTGTCTCCTGTTGATCTCAGAGCTGCTGTCTGCCTGCTGGCCCTGAGGAGGAAGGGCATCACCCCACACACCCTGCTGAGCTTGGCTGCAGTGTGATCTTGCTGTAGCAGCTGCTTTTTATTGCTGAGAAACACCATCAGCTCAGGACCGGCTCCAGTCTCTGACCTGGTACTCCCTTCCTTCTGCACCAGACGAGCCAGCCTGCACCTCTGGAGCACCAGCGGGAGCTTAGTGGTGTTATGGCCAGTAGNGCTGCTGCATCCTACTTCTGCTCCAAGGGCTGGGCTCTGTGCGCCAGTGCAGTCCCAAGATGGGGACTGATGTCATTCCTCTGCAGGACAAGTTGCTGCAAAAGGAGAACCACAGGAACTCCTCTCACAGGTGAAGGAAAAGCATATGAGAATCAGAGGAAAACAAATGCTCAAGTATCAGTCACTCAGCATCTCTGTCCTGATTTAGAAAAATGCACCCAGTTAGAGGTCACACCACCTTGGTCCCCACCTATCCTCCTGCTGATCTTGGGGACTCCAAAGTTCACTTTTCCTGGAAGGGAGCCAGGAAATTATTTTCACTGGGGATGCCAGTAGCACTACCTTCTGAGAACAGGCAGTATTCCTCTCACTGAAAGGCTGGAAATGTTCTTATCTGCCTTCATGAAAGGGCTGTAGGTGGCCCCAGTAACTATGGATGAATATCGAGGAGGTTTTGGAGCTGGCTGGTACAATTATTTTAATATTACTGAGATTTTAGTATACCTGAGATGTGTTAGGCCACTGAGAGCCTTGGGCAGACTTTTTTTTATTATCACTTAAGCTGACATGATGAATCACTATTGGTACGTGGTCTCAGCTAGATCTGATACAGTGACTGTCTGTACCTGCTGTTCTGGTCGTGCAGCTTTTTCCATTGTGCAGATTCTGCAGATAGGATCTGTGCTGTGATTTGAACATGAAATATTGGGGGTATAGGAAAACAATGAGATTTTCAGGAGGCTGAAAGGTACATGAGCAAGACTTCAGTGATGCTGCATGTTTGAATCTTGGCTCATTTGGAAATCCAACAGATGAAACTATCTTCTTCAAATTTTGCTGGCAGAGGAATCACAGCTGTACTTGGAGCACTTTTCCCTTTCTGGCTTTACTTCCAAATTCCAGCCAATCTGACATTTCTTCTTCTGCTTCAGACCTGCTGTTCCCCAGCCTGAGTCCTCACAGGCAATACATGGGTCACAGTGGTTCAGCAGAAGGCATTTATTTCTTTGGCTTCAACTCGAAAGCTAATTTGCTACATGGATTTTGAGGTGCACATCAGCAGATACCTCAGGCAAGCAAGGAGGGCGACTAAGAGGCAAGGATGTGCTGTGGATGCACCCTGGAAACGCTGCTGTGTTATGTAATGAGGACCTGGGCTCGACGTAAGCATGAGGTCACAGCCTTGAACACATCCCTGCCTCTCCCAGCAGGTTTGGACTAAGCTGCTGACACGCACAGCAGCTTCAGTGTTGCTTCAGTGTCTGCACAATAAGCAAGGCTGAATGCACATGGTTTTATTGCTTTCTTGGCTGTGCCAAACCAACCCCAGGCAATACCTCGGTTTTGGGGACAAATGAGGGGTAAAGCAAACAAAAAAAGGGAGAGAACACAAGAGAAACTGTTGGTAGCAGTTACTGTTCAGTTCAGATAGATGACAGCATTTTATTATCCCTTGCATGGTATCCAGGGGAACCTCAGGAGCTCCCTAGCAACAATATAGCAGGAAAAGGAAGTCTCTTAATTCCTGGAGCTAATGTGTTTATGCAGGGCTATTGGCCTGTGGGCCACTATCTGTCCTGTTTGTAATGGTATGGAGACCTGCTACCTCCTTCCACAGAACTGCCAGGCAGCAAAAATGGCAAAGGCAGCAATTCCTGGAACTGAGAGAGAGGAAAAAGGAGCCGACATAGTCTAAGGAACCGCATGGTTGATCCATGAGGAAGGAAATACGTCTCTGGTCATTAACTGAGATGCATGGCCAGTTTGTGTATTTTACAGAATAAAGATGTTGTGACCGCTGTGTTTCCCCTGGTCTCCTAAAAAATCCCCCTTTTCAAGTTCCTTTCCTCCTTTTCTATCTCTGTTTAATCATCCCTTTACCCAAATCTAATGTTTCCTTGTTTCTGAAGATGACATATACGATCCTGCCATTGTTCCTCTTACTGCTCTGCTGTAAGTGGATCATGACGAAACAGAAAACCATACTATCTATGTTCCCTCAGGACTGGCTTCATAAAGGATCCCAAATTTCCTTGATAGCAAAGCCTTCAAAGGCCTAATGTAGTCCTCTAAAACAAGAACGTACTAAGAACCTCTAGGAACTGAGAGACCACTGACACTGGAGACAAATGGCTCCATGTTGAAATGTCACCTTGGAAGATTGATTTCAGATTTTTAATTTTGAAATTGTGCTTAGATGTGTCTCCCCTTTATTATATGGGGCATCAGTGCATCTTTAATTTCCTCTGCATTTGGGATTTGTTCACCTGATGCTATTCCCCTAAAAGGCACCAAGCCAGGGTGAATTTTGCATGAGTTCAACTTTGGCTAAGGCAGTACTTGAGAGCTGGTGTGTCCCTCTAGTTCTTCCAGCCCTCTGCTTCGTTCCACTTGGTTAGGCTGACACATAAACCTCTGCAGCCAAAACTGAGCTGTTAACAAAAAACTCCCTCACTCTCTCATCATAAAATATAGAAAAACACTACTGTGTTGCTCTATTATCTCCATGTAAGCTTTGTTCTTGGCAGGCACAGGTGCATCTTTTTCCAGAGATGGGATCACTAGGAAAAAGTTCAGAGGTGGTCCAAGGTGTCCATGGGACTGGTAGCTCCCTTCTGTTGCTCACCAGGGTGTACTTTCCAGGCACCATGTTAAGGCAAGAGCTGCAGACACCTGGAACAGAGTGTGCCTTTCTGGTTGGGAGTGTATGAAGCATTTTGTCTAAAACACTGTGTTTTTTCCCTAGATTGTTTGGATGATTGGAAAGGGATGGAGTACTCCCTTTCCCCATACATTGTATACGTTGCTTTGCCCTGTTTTGACATGAAAAGCTTTCCTCACTAAAGGAAGCGTGGACATAGCTGTGTAATTTTTCTCTTCTCTTCTCTGACTAAAGGAGAATAACATTTGCTTCACCACTGATGCACATTGCACTGCAGACACCTTGTCATGGTGTATCTCTCCTCTATTCAACTCTGCTATGGATACCTCTGTATTATGACACTTTCAACATCAGCAGGGTATGATTTTGCCAGCTTCATAAGCATCCACCATCTCCTCTGCTCAGTCATTTGGAGATGAATCTGTGTCCCCCCACCCAGTTTGGTGCTATTGCAGCATTTCTAGCCATGATGAGCTGAGCAGAACTTGGGCTGATGATTCATTACTGGAAGAGTGTTGAGCATACAAATGAGAGGGTACAATCAGCAGTGAGGCTTGCTTTGCGTATTTCTGCTCTGCTTTGCTTCACCAGTAGGAACATTTCTCAGACCAGCCTGCAATCCTCTGCAGCCCTGATGTCGGGCTCTCTGGTGATAGAGCACTGTAGAAACTCCTCTGACAGGTACAGGCAGTGAAAGGAGCCTTGTACCTACTGAATGTGAAGTGCTGCTGTCATGCACCTATGCTAAGCTCCTACTTTCCTGGTGGCCTCTATCAGTGCATTTTACTAGTCAGGCAAGTGAGGAGTTCAAACAAAGACTGAAAGAAAAATAATGGGCATACGCATCTCGTTGCCCTCCTCATATAAATCAGCGTGCAGTGATGAACCATTATTATTTGTGTGCTTCTAGCTACTTGTAGATGGCCACAATCCAGATTAGATGCTCTCTGTGCCAGTACATCTGATTGTCAATAAGAAGCAGCTGGACTCAGCTGAAGCAAAAGCTTTTTCCTGCATATGACAGAAGAGTGTTGCTAAAGTTGGCCGACTCCCGGGCTGTGTAGGATATATTCCAACAATAATGTTGTGGGGTTTTTTTGGCTAAACACTTTCTAGCTTTTTTTTTGAAGAAATGTACTCAGAATTTCCCATAATGCATTTTGCAAAACTGACAGTCAGCACTTTATGTGATCTTCTCTCCTTCTGGTGATATGAGGTAGTTTTTGTGTAATTCTATTGACTGTAGTGATTTTATTTCCATTTTTCCACATCAGAGAGGTCAAAATCAGGACCTCACATTTATCCACTGGTGGCTGAAAGGCAGGTGGAGGTGGAAGGGTATAAACATCAATGAAGAACACAAAAGGATTAATATACCAGCCCTGTTACAGAAAAATCTCCTGTTAATGCTTTGGTGGCCAGCAGAAATTCGTAGTTCACTGAAACCAGCAAGTGGTGGTGTGGCAGACCAGCAGCTCACCCATTTTCAGTGCAGTTGCTCATGCAAGCATTTGAGTACATGACCGCTGCATCCAGCTCTGGGGTCCCCAGCACAGGAAGGACATGGACCTGTTGGAGTGAGTCCAGAGGAGGCCACCAAGATGATCAGAGGAATGAAGCATCTCTCCTATGAGGAAAGGCAGAGAGAATTGGGATTTTTCAGCCTGGAGGAGAGGCAGCTTCAGAGTGACCTAATTGTGGCCTTTCAGTAACTGAAGGGAGCATATAAGATAGAAGGGGAGAGGTATTTCCAAGAGCATGTAGTGACAGGGCATGGAGGAATGACTTCAAACTGAAAGAGAGTAGGTTTAGATTAGATATAAGGAAAAAATTCTTTACTATGAGGGTGGTGAGGCACTGAAACAGAGAAGCTGTGGGTGCCCCATCCCTTGAAGTGTTCAAGGCCAGGTTGGAGGGAGCTCTGAGCAACTGGGTCTACTGAAAGGTGTCCCTGCCCACGGCAGGGGTGTTGGAAGAAGTTGTCTTTAAGGTCCCTTCCAATCCAGGCCATTCCATGATTCTGTGGTTCTCTGGCTTATGATCCCTTTAGGGAAGCGGATGAACCAGGCTGTTATGCTGCCTCCCAGGTGCCAAAATGGTCTGTTGTCTCTTTGCATTAGTTATTTGTGTTGAGGTCATAGCGGTATTTCTAAGTTGAAGTGGGTAAATGTTTGTTCTGATGATGCACTCTGATGCCCATCTCCTCTGAGCAATACAGTTATTCATAGAAGCGAGGAAATTTAGCACGCAATAGCTCAGGAAACTCGCTCTTTCCTATTTGGAGCCCTAATTAGAGCAATTAATCACTGCTGCTTCTGCCATCTAAGCTTTCAGGCTAGAATATATTGTCCTCCCTTGTCAGAGCAGAAATGTAAAAATGGTTTCCCTTTACCTGACACTCTGCCAGTACAGCCTTTATCAGTGTCTGCCTCCTACCAGCTTCTATCTTCCCTGAGAGCTGGAGCTGAAAATGCAAAGAACAAAATGATGTGACTGTTCTAAAAGAAAGAAGAGGTGTGAAATTTTAAGAGATCAGCTTCTACTCTGTTTACGTGGGTTTTAGCTGGATTTCTCTGTTTGAATTACCCTTCCTGGGAATTTCTTTTGGGTTTCCATATTGCGGTAACAAGGCGACCATTTTGGGGAGGGAAATACCCTGACATTTCCACTGTAGACAGGAGTGTTCTTTCCACTTGATGCAACTAAAACTTCCCCTCACAAAATCCCTACCTACTGGACTTCTCCAGGTATGTGCCCAGGAGAGGGCAGGATGAGGATTAGGTAGCCTCTGTGTGTTTTAACTCTGTATCTGTCCCTTGGCTGGTCCGTCAGTATTTAATTTAGGTGGCTAAATCCAACTGTCGTTCTGCTCCCCCTGCTTCCCCATGTATCAATGTGCATCAGGCAATAAGCTGTAGGGGCTGGGGATCACAGGACAGCACCATGGCCCTCTCTATCTCAAACTACACAACTCTGTAAGATAGGGGCATCAGTGCTTTAGTCCCTTTTCTGTGTGTTCTTGTGACAGTGATTCCTCCTCCAGGGAAGAAAGGCATTTCTCTTGGCACCTGACCTAGTGTGCACACTCCTGGGTGCACAGAGGCTCTCTGCTGCTGAGGCTCTCAGGGGCCTACAGTGTGAAGTGAGAAGCTGAAGATCTGAACAGTAGCCTGCTTGCCTTTTTTTTCCTGAGAAAAATTGTGGTGGTATCGTCCTGTCCACAGACCTGCAGGTTCCACTGGGGCCCCCCATGGAGTGCGGCGGCGGAGGAGTCAGGTTTGGCTCCATGACGCTGGAAGTGCCTGCACTTCTGCTGATATTTAGCGGCTGAGTGGGGGTGCTCTGATGTTCTGCTGCAGTGCCAAACGGAATGGATGAGCTTGGCTCTGCAGTGGCAGTAGGGAAGATGAAGATGGCCATCTGTCTGCAGCCA
>VWZW01001521.1:88946-125447 GCA_013397115.1 Edolisoma coerulescens
GCGCTGCCCGGGGCAGGTCCTCCGTGCTCGTGAGGGCAGTGGTCCCCAGCAACCCGCTTTGTTTCGTGCACCGCCGGTGAACCCCTGTGGGACTGCGCCCCGTGGGCGGCTGGGCTCGAAGGACGAATGGCCACGGCGGTACCCTCGGGACGTCCCGTCCGGGAGCGCCCGCAGCGCCGGGGGTGGAAGCCAGTTTTGGGGGTGGTGCCGCCAGTTGCCCCGGTAGAGGGTNTGGTGTGCCCTTCTGAAGGAGTGGTTGGAACCTCAGCCTAGGAGCGGGAAAGTCCGGCAAGGGGTTCTTGAGGAAGGCTCTTCCTCGCCAGTCCCTTTTTCTTCCGGGAAGCTGTAGCCTTTCAGCTCCCCCATTTTCCCTATCTGCCGTGCGCACGCCAGCCTTGCTGGGTATTTTTAGCCGGCGCCGCTGATTAGCATTCAGGGGAGCAAGCGAGAGAGAGAAAGCAGTTTTCCAAATCGTTTTCTCTTCCAGCAGCGCAAGCGCACCTGTTGGTGGCAGGAGGGGTGTGTGTGGCATTATTCGGTGTTCAGCTTTCTCCAGAGATGTGACCTTGCCCCCTCTGTCTCGTCGGGTAGGCCCTGTCAGCACCTCCCTGAGGAGCGGGCAGATAGGCACAGGACTCCATTGCGGCAGCTGCTCCTCCCCGAGGGAGTTTTCTGGGCCCTGCATGGGGCAGTGGTCCTCCCAGGGACACTTGGTGGGAAGCTGTCCTGCCTGGAGCCCAGCTCTCTATGGTGGCACTGTCCAGAAGTATCATTGGCTCAGTATCAAAAAGTATCAAAGGGATGTGCCATCCTGCCCCTTAGGACCACACAGGCAAGGGAATTTTTCTCTCTCCCTCCTGTTCACAAAGGGCCCATGGAGCACTGAGTATGTGAGAAAACATAAGTCCTGACCATCCCTCTTGTGTCCCTCAAAAAAGGGGTGGCTGGGTATGTTATCCACACTCATCAACAGCTCTTCCTCTTCCCAGGCTGTCCCTTACTCCTGGGGATTGAGTATGTTGGTCTGCTGATCTGTGGCCGTGTGAAGATTTGGCTATAGGACCTGTGACTTTGGTTCTGCTTGTGGTGAGTGCCTGGACTGCTGGGGAAGATCTTCAGGTGTCTGGAAAAGAACTCACCCTATCACTCTTAAAAAGTGAATGCATAGAGGGCACACAGGATTTTATAAATATGGCGGGCACCTCCTGAGATCTCTGTTGAACATCAAAACATTGCTTCAGAAAGCACATGTAAACTCAATCCAGCTGTTAATCCACAGGACCCTGGTAGACACACTGTGTGGAGGGAGAGGAGAAGTAGTTAGTGGGAAGTAAACACTTAATGAGCTAATTATATGTAGAATGGGCAAAGTGCCTTACTCCCTGACACAGAACATAAACTTATATGTGAGGGAAATGTGTGATTTGTATAACTTGATTGTCAAGAGCTTAAAAAAATGCACTATTTGTTGTTAACACTAAATGAATACAAAACTAAGAAAAGCTCTAAGCACTTACGGATCAAATTATTAGTCAGCCTTTAACTTACAATGGTTAGAATAGAAAAAGCAAACCTTCCATTGAGGGTAAATTGCTCCTTTTTTGTATAAAGGGTTTCTTGATGTTTCTTTCCTTCTTCCTGTTTTGGCAACTGCCAGAAGTAGGCACCAAGGCTTCTCCAGCGTGGTTCTTCAGGTGTTCCTACAGCTGTCTCAGGTGTTCAGTCTTTCTCATCTTGAATGGCATCTTCTAAAGAAAGAACCTTTTCTTCCCTATGTTTGTGATAGGAGACTGGTCTTTGCACCCCACAAAGCTGTGCATTGTGAGAGGCCAGGCTAATGCACAAAGTTAATAATGTAATTAATAATTTTGCTATACCTTTTTATTCTTCCTGTGGAGCAGCTTGCTACTGTTAACCTTTTCCAGATCTTATCTGTTCCTCCTCAAAATGCCTCTTTGTCTTCCAAGGACTGTGTTCAATATGCAAAGCCAGAAGTTTCACTGCCAACTTGTTTCACCACATGTTGTTTATTATTCATAAACTTCCTGTGTTTCACTGGCACTTCGAGTTAGCCCAGTTTTTCACCAGGTTATTTACAGTTTTGCACTGTGACACATTTTCAGTAAGAGATACTTTTTAAACACACACATACATATACACATACACACAGAGTATAGTCATTAACACGTCCTGCACATTGAAGGTTAGCTTCTTTGAATAACAGGTCTAAAAACTTTGTAATGTTGTTGTTACATTAATAATAATAGACATAAGACTCTATAAAACATCTATATTCCTATATTGAATAATTTCTTGATGACTAAATTGGCATTACTGTAAGAAAGGGCTGACCTACCAGTCCAAATAAAGGTCACTGAAGAGTTCTTTGGACCCCAAATGGTAAAGCTGATCACCTCAGTCCTAGCTCGTGGCCCCTTCCGGTAGGGTTAGGATGCCCATTTGCATGCTCATTACTGATATTTGTGTGTCTAATTCCTCAGCCAGGCCTGCCTGCTGAAAAAAGAGTATCTGTGTGCAACAAAAGACGAGAGAACTGCAAACCATTTGGCCATGTCAGTCTGTCACCTAAATTAGTTGCTGCAGGTAGTTCTGAGTCTTTGGCAGCTGTTTTATCTTTAAGCTTTGTTAGTCATGTTTTCCTTTTCCAAAATTTATCAGTTGTTTTCAAGGGTTATTCTGGTGGGTTTTGGAGCGAGTGTGTAAGGTTTTGTGGGACAACACCAGCCTGGAACATCTGTTCCCAACAGTCTCTTCGCAATCATAGCCTGAGTTTCTCTGTGTTGCAGTGGTAGTTGTTTATGGCCAGATCCTGTCTCCAAAGAGGGGTAGGAGATCTTTGCTCCAGTGTTTTGTTTGGCTCACAGGGGAGCTGAGGGAGCTCTGCTTGTTGGATTGGGTGCCTTGTGGGGAGTAGGCACTGCCGTGACCAGCAATGCAGGCTTGCTTTGCTCACTGTGCACGGAGCTGGATGTTTTCAGTAACGTGCAGATCAGCCTCTTAACTTTTTGTGGTGACTCAGTGGCACAAAGGACACCAGAGCTGTTAATTATTTGCGCTCTAGGCTTGAAGCTAAAATGTGTGCTTGTAAAATAGATGGAGATCTTCAGCTTATGCCACCAAAGTGCAAAGCATTGCGTTATTTTATTGTCTGCCTCTCCTCCCACACTGCGTTTATGGTAAGATATATGTGTTGTTATTTCTGTGCCAGTTTGATAAATGGTTGTCATAGCTTTGACTATTCAGTCATGATGGCTGTGTAACCTACCATAACTTGTTCTGTTTCCTACTACTTCTTTCTTTTTTTTTTTTTGTTTGTTTGTTTTGTTTTGTTTTGTTTGATTTCGTTTTGTTTGGTTTTTTTGGTTTCTTTTCTGTTTCCATAGGGGACATTATAGACTGTAAAATCTCCTTGCAAAAATTGCTCTACACACAGTTACTAAGAATACATTAGAAATTAGAAATTCGGAACTCTGAAGGTGAGACCCATTGTCTTTCTTTCTGGTTCTTCTTCTTTCCCATTTGCAAGGTCCACCAGCACATTTTTGCATGCTTGAGGCCTGCTGTTCTCTAATTTTCACAGTGTTTTGTGGGAAAGACTCATCTCTGCAGGGAATGTATGGAGAACACATGCTGGACAAGGACCTACATAATGCTACAAGTCTGGACCTAACTTGTTGGTGGGTGCTGATGCAAAAACATCTGCAGATGCTGCTTCAGTGGGTGACGTTTCTAATAGAAAGCAGACAGGTTGGCAAGAAAATATAAGGATTTAAAATAGAGAAAGCAAACCCTATGCTAGAAGCTGAACATGTATGGTTTTCCTGGCAGCTATTAGTGCTAGGAGTTTTGGAATAAAGGAAGAAATGTTTGAGAAGCTAGAGGTATAAGAACAACAAGGTGGTTTGCACTCTAAGATCATGGTGTAATTTAGGTTAGAAGGGACCATAGGAGGTGTCTAGTCAGACCTGCTCAAAGCAGGCACATCTCTGGTGTTGGACTGGGTTGCTTGGGGCTGTTCGATACTATTTGATAAATTACTTAAGCAAAGACTTCTTTGCTTATGTCAACAAATTGTTAAATTATGGCCAATTTTCAGAACACTGATGGTTTCCTAACTGCTGTTCTAATGGTGGGACCTGGATGGTTATTTTATTGTGTAGGTTCTAGGAAGCTGCTAAGTTGGTAATAAAAGATTGCTGAACACTTTGCCAGCCAAAAGGTGTCTCAAAATCCTTCTCTTTGGGCTCTCAGATTATTTTGAAGTGTGTTTGAGTTTAGTCTTTCAGTTCAGTCTGCACATTTGATATATTCCCATATCTTTGAAATCAGTGCTGTACTAAGGCTTAAGACTGACACATCTCTTAGCTTCTAGTTAGGCCTTCAGCACAGGACCTGAGCAGCAATCATATACCTGTGCTTTGCCTTCTGCTGAACAATGAGTGTGCTCATGAAGATATCAAGAAGTTTGAAAGGTCCATAGAATTTCGTGGCTTATCCCCAGCCAGCAACCAAGCACCATGCAGTCACTGTCTCACTCCCTCGCCAGCGGGACTGGGGAGACAACTGGAAGGGCAAAAGGTAGAAGACTTGTGGGTTGATATAAAGGTGGTGTAATGGGGGAAGGAAAAGCCACACACATAAGGAAAGAAAAACAAGGAATTAGTTCACTCCTTCCCATGAATAGGCAGGTATTCAGCCATCTCCAGGACAGCAGGGCCCCATCACACATGATGGTGACTTGGGAAGACAAATGCCATCACTCCAAACATCCCCGCCTTCCTCCTTCTTCCCCCCACTTTAAATATTGAGCGTGATGTGAAATGGTCTGGAATATCCCTTGCGCCAGTTTGGGTCACCCTCCCAAAGTCCCAGGCACATCCAATTTCATCACCAGCTTGGAAGTATGAAGAGCAGAAAAGGCCTTGGTCCTGTGTTAGACCTGCTCAGCAATAACAAAAGGGTCTCTATATTTTCAGCCCTGTGTTCAGCACAAGTCTGAAACACAGCCCCGTATTTGGCACTGTGATGAAAATTAACTCTATCCAAGCTAAAATCAGCACAGCAGGGTTTATTCCAGGTTTAGGGGAAGGGGAGCTAACTTCCTAATTTGGGAGAAAGTGTTACTTAGCTGTGTGTCCTGCAATTTGACACTGTACTCTCCAGTCTGTTGGGACAAAGAACCTGTTTGCACCTGAAGGGAGGAAGGATTGTGTGTGCACCAGGTGAGCTGAGATGGATCAGATGCTCTTCACTTATTCAATAAGGTGTCTTGTCAGTCTCACCTGCCCAGGTCCAAAATTTAGGTACTGGACTTGACACAGAGATCTTGACAATTCTCTGCTGATGCTACTTTGTCTTAGAGGAGACTCTCCTCAGAAGATGCCTTACTTCTGAATTTCTGTGCACCTAAATAGCATTTTATCTAATGACTGTTTAATATCAGGGGCATAACTTCCTCTTGAAGGAGGGACTAGAAGTCACCTTCTAATGAGTGCTCTACTAAACTTGCCTGTTGGGGTGCTGATTTTTTAGGCTAAAAACCTTGAATTTTCTACAGAAAGAAATTTTAAGGCTGGAGTGGAGGGGAAGAGAAGGTCTCCAGTCCAGCCAGGGTTGTGACACTGGGAAAGTGTACATTAGGATCTTCTTCAACCAGAATAAGAGGGAAATCATTCTCCTGCCTGGGGCTGCCTTGCAAGCAAAAGACATGTGCTAGGAAGGTGTAGCTCACTTGCATCATAACTTCTTCCTTTCGCTGTATGTTGGGACAATGGATTATCTGGCTGATTTTTGAATGCAAAGAGTGTGGTGAGTCTGCCTTCATGTAGATCTATACAGATCTACAGCCAAGGAAGTACGTCCCTGCTGCTTGGGGGCTCAGCGTGGCTGTTGCCTGAATAATGCCTAAAGATTTTTGCTTTTGTGGTTGAGCTGTGGTTTCTGCTCTGGCTTGGTAAAAAAACTGCTGTCCTAGCTGCCTGACACACCTTGTCTCTCTTGGAGGTCTCAGTCCCTAGCTCAGCCACTTGTCTGGGTGCAACTGAAGGAGCAGCAGTCAGTGAGCAGCAGACACACTGCCCCTTTTGCCCATCGCAGCAGCTGCTGGGGGGAGTTGACTCTCCAAGGACGCAGGGTAGCACTGGACTTTTCTTGATTCCCTGGGGCATTGGTAGACTGCTTTTAAAGGACTGGTAAGGGTAAGCTTCTGTCAGGGAACAGAAATTCCCTGTATTGAAGTTTGCAGCACTACTGGAAATATTTTAAGGTTAAGAAGGGGTCGAAATTGTTACCAAAAGTGGGAGCACAAGGGACTTCATAAGACAGGCTGTAAGGCTGCTGGTCTTGCACACATCATGTCTGTACAACGGCACTCATGAACAGCTCCCACCTTTCTCTAGAATTCTTTGCCTGCCTGTTGGAAGACTGTGCTGAGCCTGACAGCCCTGGTGATTAGAAACTGCCTGTCTCAGTGCTAAGTGTATTTTATGGTCAGCTTGCACACGTTTGTTCTGTGCCAACATTGTCCTTTAACTTAAATGGCTCTTCTCCTTCTCTGATGTTTAATCTCTGGATGTATTTATAGACAGCAAACATACTCCCTCTGAAATTTCATTTTGCTAAACAGGCCAGATCTTTTCTTTTTCTTCTTTTTTCCTTTTTTTTTTCCTCTCTCTTTGTATTGAAAACTCTTTATACTCCACAGTTTCAGTTCATCCCTAAGCACATAACCAGGACAGTATGCTGTATCTTTCATGGTCTTACCAAGGCCTTGAATGATGGTATTACAGCTTACTCATCTCTAGTGGAATGTCCTTGCCCAATTATCCTAGAATTTTGATTGCTTTTTACCCCGATCTTTCCCGTAGGAGCCTATACTTGTACTTAGTGCACCTCATTCTTTGTCCTCCACCCAGCTGTGGGGTTGCCAGCTGGGGGCACTGATGACCTTTCCTCTTATTTGACTGTTTCCCCCCAAACTTCTGTTATTACCTTAAGGAAATGAAATTTTTTCGTTTCTGATATTTTCAGCTCCCTCTCTGCTGAAAACACTGTTGTGCCTCCTGCTACTCAAAGAACCTTATTTTTTTTTCCTCGGATGACAGGGTTTTTCCCCCAGCGTCCTTTGTTATGTAAATCTGCCCCGTTCTGGTTTGGAGGTTGGTTTCCAGTTCTCTCTGTTATAATTTTCTGTCTATTCTTTATTGTTTATTTCCTCATAGAGCCTCTCTTTGCCCTTCTTTCTCATGTGAGGCTTCCTGCTCCTTTCTTCTTGACCATCACAGCTCCTTCTGCTTAATTTTCCTTTTCGTTATCTGGGTGCGAGCAGTACCTCAACTCTAATGGGAGTACCTCATTCCTCTAGCGGAAGTCCTTCCTCGCTGTATGTTTTCTGCTCTGTGCACTGACTGTTAAAGATCTTTGTTGTCCTATATATCTTCAGCTATCTTCTCCTTTTCCTTCTTTTCACTTGTCATGGCTCCATATTCCTGTTTGAATTTGAGTTGCGTTTGTCAGGGATTCCTTTTCATACTCTAGAGTGCTCTAAAGGATGCTTGGCAGGCTTAATCTTCTCATCTGCTGCTGCTGTCTACAAATTTTTAAGGTCTTCCCATCATGGCCATAATTTCAGACTTTTGCTTCTTACCTTCATACTCAAAAGCATGAAAGAACCTACCACTGCACTGAGAACTTAACTTCTGTTGCTGGATCCCTTCATTTGTGCCTATTGACTCTTTAAATTCCTCACTCAGTTGTCAAGGTAATTTTTTTCTTCATTTGCTGTGTCAGAGAATTACAGTTCATTCCCTAGATCTGATCCTACTGTCTTCATTGTGGGTTGGTGTTGTAAGTGAGCTATCCTCTCCATCTTTTGATAGGCAGTGGTCTTCTCTGATGGCAAAAACCTTGGACAAAGTTTCAGGTTTCAAAACTGAAGTGCTGTATAGGTAATTCTTTTTCCTTGGCCGGGAAAAACCCAGCTGAAGCCTGGGAGCTGACAGCTAGGGAAAACCGATTTATATGGATCCATCACGTACCCCAGCTTTGCTTTGGAGGAGACAGAATGGTTTTAGGTGCATGAAACCCCTTTCCTATAGGAGTCACAGTGCATGAACTCTTATATATAGGAGATGTTGGTACTACGTTGCCATAGGCCTCTGTAAGGAGCTCTGAAGTATCTTCCAGCCTTCACCATCTTCCTAGGGACATGTTGAACTAATTTGTCTTGAGCAAGCTCTCAAGGAACAGCAGTGTGGGATGAAAATCCTGCAAGGACTCAGCTACCTCAGACTCTTTACTGAGGATGTGGTCCGATTCCCCTTTTACCTCATAAGGGTCTTGCTAAATCAGAAGCCTATCCTGTATCCCACCATTACTATTTTGTAAAACAATTTATCTGGTGACAGGTTTGATGATTTCTTCTCTTCTCTGAAGCTCATCCCAACAACTCTGAGCCTGCTTCCTTGGCAGTCCTAGTCCAGGTGGCTGCACTCAAATACATAGTTTTCCTGATGCAGGACATCAGGCAGTGGTTTTGTGAGACATTTGGACCTGACCAGTAGGTCATCAGTTGCATCTCCTTTGGTGACTTAGAGCAGGAGCAACTTGCTGACAGAGACAGGATAGTGTTTCTTGGCCTCTTTGTCCACATGATCTGGCAGTGGCATTTTGTCTTAGCCTGTGAGGATGCAGGTCCCAGAGTGCCTGTCTGCGATGAGGGTTTGTGCCTGTGGGCGCAGCTGGGCGGTCAGGCCCGTGTGTTCTCCATGGGACAGGGCTGGAAGGAGGAAAGCGGTGGGTTTCTTTCAGCGAGAGAGTGTGGGGGGAGAAGGGAGCCCAGTGCAGCCCCTCACAGATACTGTCAGAAGGGTGGTGTGAGCAGTTACTGCTCTTCAGCAATTGGCACTCTCTGCTTTTGCTTTCGAGCATATCTATTATGTTTTTTCTTTAAAACGTCATCGTAGTGTTCCCTATTATGTGTGCTGTTTGTAGTTATTAAACATACTTGTTTTGAGATACCTCTCTGCAATATGTTACATGCATAATTAGGTATAATTAGCTTCAATTAACCACATTAAGCTTTGCTACACTTCTCCTACCATATTTTGAAGCTGGCTTGTGACTAACAAATCCACATTTGCAGGTTCAGGTTATACAAACTCATCCATATTCCAGGTGTTCACTTTTTCCTTTCAGTACTATGCCTTTGAATCCAATAATTTGTTGTTCAGTTGTCTGCATAATTAACTTGCAGCTTGTAGAACTCCGAGTGCAGGATCCTCATAGTGCATCATTGGTGCTTTTCACATGATGCTTCTGGGGAGCTGCTGATAATGACAACATCTCAGTGCCTATTTTACAACTCTGTACCTTGCCAAAGCTGGTTAGATGAGTATGTGCTATATTTATAGAGGCCCAAGTGCCACATGTGGTGAATAAGCCTTCACCTTTCTGATTTAACCACTGAGGCAAAATTTTGACTTTTATTCTTTTTGGAGTCTGCCTCTCCCTATTTTTTCCTTTTAGTATTAATTTTGTTGCTTTTGTTGCTCATGCTGGAAAGTGCTCTGAAGTGTCATGCATTACGAAGTTATAAAGAATGATCGATTGATTGAAAGACAAATGCAGTTTGGCAACAAGAGCAAGATGCTAAGGCAGTTCATGTGTGAGGAGCGTACTGTGGCATATTGTGGCACTCTCTGGTGCCCAGCATCCTGCACCTCCCATGAAGTAAAATTGGCATCTTCCCTTGCAGCTCAGCCCATCATTTGACAATGGCTCTTGGTGCCCTAGGTGCTGGCTGACACATTTCTTAGCATTTTGCCTCCTAAAGAACAGCTGGAAACAGTGAGACTGCTAGTGTATGTTGGAAGGTCTTCCCTGTGTCCTGTTCATAGAAACCAGAAAGTGCACACCCAGCAGATGCCAGAAATGCTGACATTGGCAGAAAGAAGTCTCTCTGTTGGCCTTCATGCAAAACAGTTTCTTGACATCTATGAAACACGTCATCACTCCCCCATTCTTTAAAGCTGCGTGGCTATTAATTTGCTTCAGGTTGTAATCAAGCTGTCACTTATTTTAATGGGCCTTGGATCAGACAGGCCTGAGGTTTTTTTTATGGTTTCCATTACAGTGTTAATTAACTTAGCATGCAGATTTAGCTGTGAAGCTCAGAGATTTCATTTAGTTTTTATAATTTAATTGTGGAAACATGGCAGTAAATGCAGATGAGAAGTTATGCGCAATTAATATTGACCCAGGACAACTCAGATGTCAGACACTTGTCTCTGAAGACTCACTAGGAAATCCAATGTGTTAAATATTGATTTTGTAGTGTGAGGTTTTCAAACAACCTTGATTCTGGCCTATTCTTTCTAAAGCTGTATCCTTTCTAAAGTCAGGACTGTGTGAAACCTTGATGTCTGCAATTGCAGTGCCAACACAGAAAGCCAGAAAACCCTGTCATTTGGCAATGTTAGCAGCAGTGTTACCTCCTGCAACTTCTAATCAAAAATGCTGAACTAGGAATAGAACTAGCCTCTGTGTGGGTGTGGATATGTGTGCGAGGGCAGTTAGGAGATTGTTTTCTTTTCAGAGATTTTAAAGGTATTTAATTTAGAGTTGTTGATAAACAGCTCATGGAAAGTTTGGGGATTGAAATGATTTTATCACAGCATTTGGTATGCTTTTCCTGGCCTGAAAGGGTCCGTGCAATGGTGGGAAGGGAGGTCAGTTCCCATGCTGACCTCATCCTTGGCATGGCTTGGAGTCCGAAAGGTAGGCTGACTGCCAGAAGATGTGTTGATATTAGCCTGTTGGAATCTCTCTCTGGAGAAATGGCTTGAAGGGGCACTGAGATTTGTTCTGTAAGTGGCAAAAACTACCTTATTGAAGAAATGAGTAACCTGTTGTAATACCTACTGGCAAGACTAGTAGTCACAGGTTTGAGGTAAAACTTTGAGTCTGTCTGGATACTTTACTGGGGAACATGTGGCTTGACAAGGTATAGAAATGACGTTATTAAAATTTCCCAATAACAGACTAGCAAGTATCTGTTACAGGTCATTCAGGTAGAGCTGTTCCTGCTGAGGTGCCTCTTCAGCCTGATTTTCTAAGAGGCTGACACACTGCTGTACTTTTTGGTTATATATGATATTTCAAGGAATCAAAAGTCTCTGCTCTGCTATGGGCCTCATGTAGATGGAAGAGGAATTCTTCTGACCATGGGCATCCTCAGGCCTCTGGGATGGGCCATCACCTAGGAACCTTCAAAAGGCGCTTATCACAGCACCTTCTGGAAATGGTGAGAGAGGGCACAAGATCTTGCCTCTGGTGCACCACTTAAAATGGGAATTTTAAAAATATGAATCCTCCCTGCCCATTCATTTCATCTGCCATACAACTCAACCTTGGGGGACAGGGCACTGAAGGGCAGCAAAAAGTCTATACCTGAGCAATTGTTAGATGTCAGAACAGGGCTCCTACAAGATACACTGCATTTTCACAGCCTCATCCCTTTCCCCATCGTATGTGGGCTTTCAGAAAAGATGGAAAAAAAATGCAATCCCTTCCCTCCCCACTCTCTGCCATGTTTTTTAAGGTAGCCTGAAAGCAACAAAATTTGGAGCAGAGTGATGGCTGAGCCTGCAGCTTCTTGCAATTTTCAATGTGTTGTCTCTCCACATGAAGAGCTGAAAAGCTAGGCTGGGACAAACAGCCCCTAATTGCTGCTCCTGCTCTCCTGGAAAAGTTCCATTTGGTCTATGAAGGGAAAATCTGTATGGGCAACTGTCTCTAAGCATTGGCCCCAGACTCCTGTTTGTTACACAAGAAGAAAATACACAGTTGCCTGAAGAAGAAAGTGCAGTTGCCTGAAGAAGTAAGTACAGTTGCCTAAGATCGTTTTGATGGCATGCTTTGCAGCACATGTGCACACTGCAGCTGCTTCACCTGCTTCAGGGCATCTGACAGTGTTGAGTTACGTGTGGTGACTCAGAGGGCTTTCCCTTGATGGCACATAAAAGTTCACTTGCAGAACATCAGCTTACGTAAAAGTTTGAGCTATTTTTGTTCAAGTGCATTGCCATACATTTTTAGACTTGCTAAACTTCATGCACACTCTGTTTGCCAAATCCACCACTTTGCTACTTCCAGTGAGAGAGTTTCAAAATCCCTGTGAAGCTTTTAGGCACTGCAGTCGTGCAGAGTGCTCTGTGAACACAGCCATATTGCTTGTGCATCCAGATCTCAGGGGCAAAGCTGCTGATTTGTGCATGGTGTAATTCCCACTTTCTAAAAGTTACCAAAAAACCCCCTAAAAATATCTAATGCAGGAACTAGAGTTCAGATTTAGAGTGTAGTGAAATATACTAGGATGGATCCTTGTAAATGTCAGTTGTTAAAACCTTCATGATGTGAGTGTATTCAGGCTTTGCCATTGTACAGATCTAAAATTATACATATCTTTGCCTTTTCTTCTTTGTTCTCCGCTTCATTCCATGGTTCATTTCACTGTGCTTTGGTTCCTGGGTCATTTTGTCAGTTGCTCAGAGTCACCTCTGTGTCTTTCTTGGTGAAAACTTCTAAACCTAATTCAGTCTCCCTGAATCCATCTGCCAGGCCTCTGGCCATACTTATTTCAATAGGTCTGCTGGATACTTGAAACATTCCCTTTCCCCTTTCCCCTTTCCCCTTTCCCCCTTTCCCNTCTCTTTCCCTTTCCCTTCCCCTTCCCTCTTCTCTTAAAGTGCAAAATTTTGATTACAGGAACCATCCTTCTATGTTGGGAAGGAGTTTTGCCCCTGCTTGTATTTTTTCTGTGCCTTACCTCTTTGGAATTAAAATGGGAATGCCTGCATGGTTTGGATTTTGTTTTTCTACTACTACTACTATTATTATTATTATTATTGTTGTTGTTGTTGTTATTACTATTATTATTATTTGTTACAGTGGAGTTGATGTGCAAGATACCTCCTTGTAAAAATATTTTCCCAATGTCAAATCTTTTATGAATTAATTTGTTTGTTGCTCCCTGCTGTGTCCCAGGACACTTTGAAAATGAGACTTTTTTCCAAGAGTTTTATCCTGCTGTGAATATTTATATACATCAAGTTGCAATAAACCCAAACAATTTTCTCATTAGCAATGCAGTCTGCAAAAGTCAAGTAATTTCTCCTGTGGCTGTGTTAGGGACATTGTGCACTTGAAGTAGTGGAAAGGAAAAAAGGTTTCAAAAAAGAGGTCTCAAGATTAACATCATGCACAAGATTAACATCATGCACTCTAATTGAAGTATTGAAATTAGCCCTTCCATCATACCATATTTATTGTTTTAATTTGCTTTGGTGGCATTTGGTGTTGGTGCATGAAGTATGGATGTGCTTGCATGCTGCATGCATAGGCAGAAGGTAAAAGGATTTAATAGAGCCCCTTCATAGGAGGAGAACCTGAACCAGACCATGTTCCTGAATTATGTTAGGTGAAAGCACTAAAGGGGCTCAAGGTGGGACTCCCTAAATGCTTTAGAGAGGTTTGTGTTCAACAGGGGAGCTAACCTGAGGCTTCTTGCATGGAATCTGTTGCAGAATTTATTGGATATGCACCTTTATGCCGGCGGAAAGTCCCCAGAGCTCAGCAGCCAGAAGAGGAAGGAGCTTGCACTGATCATTGCTCCCCACATCTCCAGGTGGGCTGAGCAGAGCTCTGGTGTCAGTACAAAAAAGTCTGGGTTTCCTAATAGTGAAATGCTTGTGGATCACAACAGACACAGCTGCTAGAGGGAAGTCTGTGTGCTCCCAGTTCCATCAAGGCTGTGGAGAAGCCAACAGCTTCCTCTGTTGGTATTCTACACCTGGAAAATACTTATGTTCCTCTTGGGTCAGTGCTGCAGAGCACGCAGAAGTGGTGTGTGTCCATCGGAGTAATTTTGGGGGAGGAGGAGGGGGAACAAAGGAAACAAGTCATGGCATTAGCAGCACACAAAGACAATAACTACCAGTGTTCTGCAGCACTGATGAAGGTGGCACAAGAACTGAGCCAGCAAAACTATCAACGAGCTTGGATAATAGTCACCCATTAGTTGGTGTCTTCTTCCTATTTGGCTGATGCAGGCCAGCAGCTCAGAGACAGCTAGAGATGCAGCACCTCTGTGTGGGTGAGGAACACACGTAGTTTCCTGCAGGGGAGCGTGTGAGCTCTACAGGGCAAACAGAGGCTGCTTATGTATGTATTTTTCTTTTTACCTCTCAAAAAGATTATAGGGTGGCTTTTGGGTTTCTGATGTTTTTTCTGTGTGTTTGTGCAGTTCCTGAGACTTGTGTTGGTTTCCACAGCAGGATGTCTGTTTCTGTCCTGTTAGTGTGTCCATTATCGCAGCATCAGATATTTGCCGTGAGCAAGGAGCAGGGCTAATATCTGTTTTGTATGTGTATCTTTCCTTGCTCTGTTCCCTGGGGGGGAGATCCCTGTGGTGTTTTATTAAATAGCTCATGTTCTATGTGCTTGTTGCTCTCCAGTAAACTCCAGCAATGGAGATCGAGTTTATAAAAGAGCTAGCATCTTTTCTCTGTTGTTTGTCTCATACTCTGCCCATTTGCAAGCATTTAGCATTGACAGGCTCTACAGATGTGTCACTATTTCTGTAAGATGAAATCTCACAGTCACACGAATGTCAAAACCTCACACTTGCTCTCTCTGTGTTGCAAGAGACTTCCTGCTGCAGTACTGATAATGTACAGAGTGGTGACATCTCATGTCCAGAACTGCCTCTCCTCAAAAGTTGGGATGGGCAAAGAACTCTGTGGAGCAGAGCAGGCATTCCCCAAAAACATTGTCAGTTTTATTTCCCATTCAGTAAAAGGATATACTTCACAGCGACCCTGTGAAGCTCACTTATTTTTAAATTTATTTTACTCATTCACACGGGCACCATCATACCAGTCATTGTTACAGCCTTTGACTGATGAATGTGCTTAACTTGCTGGGAGAAGCTGCCCATTTGCAGACCACTACAAATATTCAGGAATAGTGCCAGGATTTTTTTCAGTGATCTACTTGGTCCTTTTTGCCTGGACCATATCACTTGTGTCACAGTTTGGGGAGTGTCCAGCACATCAGCTCACAGCTACCATGCTGGCCAGGGAAAGGCATCTGCATGAGTGATGTACCTTTTCCATCTCAGATTTTGTCTGCAGGGAGGAATCCACATGGGATTAGGAACTGAAATAAGAAATATAACCCTGAAATAAGGGATGTAACAAAAAGAGGAAAAAACTGCACTAAGTGGAGTTAAGGATGAAGAGAGGAGATAAAGAAGGGAAAAGCAGGCAGTTTAGGTAAGAAATGTTGCCATTGAGAGTGACAGACACCTAATTTAGTATTTAATAGTGATCAAAAGG
This sequence comes from Edolisoma coerulescens, assembly GCA_013397115.1. NCBI lineage: Eukaryota > Metazoa > Chordata > Aves > Passeriformes > Campephagidae > Edolisoma > Edolisoma coerulescens. The sequence continues at coordinate 104,363 of VWZW01001521.1, forward strand.
TGCTAGAAGACTGAACTTCTACATGTGGAAAGACAAGGTACCTGGGCTCTGTGCTTGTCCACTCATTTATATTCAGAATATTCAGTCTGCTTTTCCAGTCTCATAAAGCTCAGGAAACTCAGAAGCTGGTGCTGGTCAGAGAGAGTACTGGGTCTGGATGTGGTGCAGCAGGGTCAGCAATGGAAGAGTGATTTGGTGGCTGTCCTGGACTCTCAGCTGCACAGAGTGTTCATCTTTTTCCAGTTTGGGGACTATTTGAAAAATGTGGAAATCTACCTCCACTTCCTGTTCTGCCCTACATTTGATGATTCCTTACTCTGTATGCAAAAACAGATGAGGTCTTGAAGGAGGGGAAGGCAAATAGCAGTATCCTTCTGATCAGGCCCAAGAAATGGGAAATGTAGGCAGTAGTAAGCATCTGTGCCAGTGGGTGCATCTGCAGAAGAGAAGTAGGAGCAAAACCATGATGTTAACTGCCCAGGAGGTGAAAGGGAAATCAGGGTGCACTGAAGGGAGAGCAAAGAGTGAAACAAGCAAACCTGCCATAGGGCAACCCCCAGTGCAGTTCTCAGGTCCCCATTCATTGCAGAGAGGAGCACAGAGGGGTGCTGTGAAAATGAGAAGAGTTTGTGAAGTAAGAGAAGAACTGGGCAGTCAGATGGCTCAGTCAGAGAAAAGACAAGACAACCATGTTTGCTCATACATAAAAACGGCTGCTGCAAAGATAAAAGAGTTAGACCAATTATTTTCATTCACTGGCAAAGGCTTTTCAAAGATAATGAATTCTGAGGACCAGCAAGGAAAATCATTGAAATACACCTGTGAAACTTGTAACTTGCCACATTTTAGTTCTTTTGAAGCAGAAGGAAAGGATGTCAGTGGGAATGAGATACATGAGATCAGAACATAACCAAGAATGTAGCTGGCAACCAGGGCCAGTTGTGAAATAGCCAGTGGACCCACCTTTCAGATTAGAGTTCGAAGGAAAGGGCTGAAATATGCTGTTCTGTGAAGGGATGCTTTCCTCACACCGATTCCAGCAGAGCTTCAAATTCAGTCCCTGCCTCTCCAGGAGAAGATATAGTTGCTGAAGTTACAGAAGGCTCTTTTAATATGGGGAAGGAGAAGTCAGCTTTCCATTTATTTTTATGACTGGATAATAATTAATGGAGAATGTGGTGATGTGTACCTTAGTCCAGTTGTCTGAAAGCAACAGCTGCCCCTTGTCACTCTATATGGATTTGCATGTCAACACGGTATGGAGCAGAAGAGTCAAACAACACTAAGTGCAGAAAGGAAGTAGTCTGCAGAACATTTTCACCTGGGCTATACTTCCCCCAGAAATGCTCTGCATGGAGAGGTGTGATGGTGAGCTAGAATCTTGGATTTCAGCACTGGACCCAATGGCCCACCAGGGTGCTGTTTGTGTACAATAAAGTAATGGTGCAGAAGGCAAACTGACCTGAATTGGTGAACCAAGTATAACACCTGGATCCACTGGTTGATTTAATCTGTATGAATGCAAATTCTAGCCAAAGTCAACCGTAAGAGCAAGTTGTAAATGGTAAATCTACATGAAAGGTCCAATCAATGCTCACCTATTTATTTTAGTAACTACTGCTGAATGGTTTGTGACAAGAATGCTAAAATATTAACCCATGATGATGTAAAATGTGTTTCTTATCTCCAATGAGGGCAATTTCGAGCTAGATTCTGAAATTCTTTTATTTAGTAACAACTTATTGGCTATTTTAAATCCATTTGTTTGCTAAGAGACCGATTAATGTATAAACATCTGACCAAATATTATGGAAAAACTGGTCTGGTTTTGCTTACACCTAATTCTAGTCCCATCTTCATTTTTGCCATGCATTCTAGTTTATTCTTGAATATTGTGTGGGCCCTGCTGGCACATCCAACTGGATACAGAAGACCATTTTCATACAGTCTATATTTGTTTGATCGAGCACTTGACCTGGTACATGAAATTTCTTGCCCATGTGGCTTCTTGCAGTACTCTGCTGACAAATAATTCACTGAATTTGGCATGCAGTAATTTTTTTGCATTGTGTTTTCATCTGATCCAAGGTTATTTCCCCTCTTGCTTTCTGCCTCCCTTCTCTGGCAGCTGTTCTCACACCAGCAGAAGGATGCTGCATGGAAGGCATCCCTCCTGCTGACGCCCTATAGGTACTTCTTTCTTAATGTTTGCTGTGAACTGTGGCAGCTGTAGAGCATGTACACAATACATTGAGCCTGCCTCATGAGCTGGCAGAGAGAAAAGGACAGAAATCGGCAGCCTGGGGCCATTGTAGTCATCCCATGCCAACTGAACTGGAAACGTGAGCAGAGCCTGCTGCCCAGTTTAGGACAGTTTACTGAATCTGTAGGAATCCTTATTGCATATAGAAAAGAAATTGTCACAGTAACTGGAAATTAAATGTGCTCTCTCTACATCACGGGATAAACGGTTTGTTTTTGTATGCATCTGTACAACGTAGCACGGCAGTGTGCAGCAGCCTGACCTCTGGGCTGGTTTTGCAGATGGGCTTATATCACTGGAGACTGTTCTTAATTTCCATAGGAGAGCATGAGGGGAGAATGAAGATGCGTTACTTCTACACAAAGCATGCAGTCACAGTGAATAATGAGTGATGTCTCTGCAAGTAGCCCTGCAGTCCTTCATGAGGTAATGTGGTCTTTGACGTCAGTGGGAAGCTTGCTTCCACAAAAGCTGAGCAGGGACTGCAGGATTTGGTTTTGTAGGGGTTTACAAAGCACAGCTTTCAGAGCCACTGAAAGAAATCAGGATGGCAGCCCTTCTGGTTTACCTATTTGTGATGCTTTTTTGCTGCCACCTTGGTTTATGGCACTGCTTCTCTGGTATGTATTTTTGTGTCCACACTTGTCAGTCTGTTTTTCTTCACCTGCTCCATTAAGGCCATGCAGTGGGTGAGTAGAGCAGGTTTGTTACTCAACAACTTCACTCCGAGTTGCTCTTGCAGGAAATGAATGGGGACATGAGCTTTTGGGAATTCAGTGGGGTGCCAACCTGCTGACTTCAATTTGAGTAGAAGGACACTGCTTACAGCCTTTGCAATACAATTGCAAGCCAGTAACACTTGGCTGTGTATTTGTGCTACCCTGGAGGGTCAGTCATACTGTTCTTCGTCTCCCTTTGGGAAACAACATCATGAAGGCGCAAGGGAAAACACATGTTTCAAACAGAAAAGTCTGAGCACTTGAAAGATATATGTGCTTTTGGACAGTGGGGCTTTTGGTGGAATTTCATGCTGTGATAATGCCTGACCCTCTAAGCAAAGGCAGTGGGTGCAAGAGAATAGATAATCTGACCTGCATATTTGTGAAGCCCTTGTAAGGGTGTAACATCATGAACTCAACCTATTTTCCCTGCCTGGAGCTTTCCAATTTTATTCCACTTGATTCATTTTTTTAGTGATGAACTCCATTTCCAAATTAGGATAATGTTCATAATGGAAACTTCCCATGGTCCCAGCAAACAACTTTCACTCATTGTTATGGGCAGACACCTGTATTGGTAAAAACAGAGAAAAATGTCTCTGACCTTGTCGTAAAGAAGCTGGCAGGGATGAGCAAAACATGGGTGTGCCTTTCTGTGTATGAAAAGAAGGCATGTGAGGATAAAACCAGCAGCAGTCTTAAGACCAGTCTTAAATGTATGAAGTGCATTTTTAGAGTTGGGAATACAGGCAGTTATTTTCAGCACCTCAAGAGAGGTTCATGAGAGAGTTGTGTTTTCAAGCATAAGCTCCATGGGGAATATGGTGCCTGTGAGGAAGGCTTTAGCTAAATTTGCCTGAGGAGTGCATTGGTCCTGGTGGGTGTAGGGAAGAAGGCACAGGCAGACCAGTGGCCCACTCCAGCCACTTTTTTGCATTCTCTGTTTTCTGGGAGACCTACAAAACAGGGACCAATTTTTGGCACATTTCTAGAGGAGTATGAGTGAACTTCCCAGGTAATGAGGACTGCATAGATGTCTGGCTCTCCAGTATTTTCTGGTTTTTGATAGCTTTTATACAGACTGACAGCTGCATTTATGCTATCTTTCCTTGTCCTCATTGCCCCACAAAGTCTAATTCCCTGTAGTGTAGGGGTGGGGAGGGGTTATGCTTTCTCCATTTATTTTACTGGAAGAAGGGGATAAGGAGCATTGGTTTGGCACTGTCTGGGATCCCTCATCAGTGGATTGTGGTAATTTCTGTATGTGGTGGGCTGACATTGGCTGGACACCAGGTGGCCAACAAACCACTTTATCGCGTCTGTCCTCAGCAAGGTATGGGGGAAGAAAGTAGAACAGAAAATCTTATGGGTCAAGATAAACAATTTAATGAAGCAAAAGCGAAGTCTGCATGTGGAAGCAAGGGAAAACAGAAGATTTATTCTCTGTGTCCCATCACCAGGTGTTGTCCAGCCATTTTGTGGAAGGTAAGGCTTCAGTACACATAGCGGTGGCTCCAGAAGACAAACGTAATAATAAACGCCCCTGGCCATCCTTCCTCTTAGCTTTTGTTGCTTGAGCGGATGTCCTGTGGTATGGAATATGCCTTTGATCAGTTTGGGTCACCCAAGCCCACTGGCCTTTGGGGGTGGCGCTGTACTGTTGCTCAGCAGCAGACAAAGCACTGGTGCATTACCAACACCTTCCTAACTACCAGTACGAAGCACAGCTCTATGAGGGCCACTATGGGGAAAATTAACTCCCTCTCAGCCAGATCCAGTACACTGTAATATCACACTCTTTGGTTTCACAGTTTCTGAATGCTGCCATCATTATGGAGCACCGCCAGAAACTTGTCTTTCTGAGCTAGAGCAACCTGAGTACTTGGGCTTGTAAATACCATCCGTTTCACCAGTGTGACAGCTACAAAAGTTATTTGTCCAAAGACCCATGGGAAATAAGTGACAGGAGGAGAATAAATCTGTGTCAGTCTTTGAATTACTAAGTCATTGTAAAATCAATTAGTTTTCTCCTAGGTGAGGCCCTTGTGCTGTTTGTTTTTGCATGTGTCATATCAGTCACTTTCACTTGTGCTGCATAGTAGTTTTTGAGCCTGTAGACCTCAGTTTTTTTCAGACATGTGGGAAAAACTCTGCCACCTCTAGATTTGCAATGAAGTTAAGGGATGCAGAGATGAAGATCATGTTTTGATGCTGATTGCAGGGCTTGGGAATAACTGTTCTGAGTCTGGGCACCCTGACTGAAATACTGCTCTTTGCAAGGGAACACAGTCTGGAGATGAGAAGCCAGGACTCCCTCCTGTAGTCACTGTGCATGTGGAATGCTGATGTCCACAGCACATTAATGCCTGCGGAATGTGTTGATGTGAAAATCCTTGGTGTGCTGCAGGCACTCCGGAGCACAGAGTGTAGGAAAGAAGGGCTGCTGCTGTGTGGTGGCATCGTTCTGGTGCCTGAGTATTCCCTTGCTAATTAAAGCAATTACAATGGAAAGTGCCGGTTTGTCTCTACTGGTATGAGAAGATTAGGGTGAAAAATGCTCTGGGGAAGGACGCGGGCAATACGTGAATACGTTTGTTAGTAGGATTTCTCAGGTGGTATATGGAATTCAGGAGAAACACCAATCTTTGGCAATTCTGTTTTTCATTAACTTGTGTCTGCTGAGAGCCCGACCCCAGCTCTGCGAAGCCAGGCCTCTGGTGTCAGAAGACTATCTGGAATGATAATGTGCTGATGAGGGTTGTCCAGGAGGGGTGAGCAGGAAGAGGTGAGGTGCAGAGTGGTGACGAGTGGTGTTGCTGATGGAGGCTGTAATGTGGTGTCCTACAAGAAGAAAAAGTCACCTCCTTCCATTTTGGAAGTTTTCTTAATAGAACTGGTTGTTGTGCTAGATTCTTGGTGCCAGTAATCATGGGAATTGGTACAGATATATACTGACTAGATAATAGACTAATACTCCAAAAAAGCCTTGTTGGTTAAAGGGAGTCTGACCAGAGTTCAGCACGGCTTGTGACACAGATTTCCTACAGGGACATTTTCCTTTGCTTATTGGAGATGATATTTGCCGATACGGTCATCAAGCTGATCTTGGTTGGTTTAAGAAACAGTTTAAAGCAGTCTCAGTCAGTTTCTAGCAGTACAATTGCTGTTCTTTGAACTTGCTACAGCCGTACAGACTTTTCTGAGGAAAGTAGGAGGCTGCCTTGTGATGTTTCACATCACTGGACTAGAAACATTGACGGTCAGTTTATGTCTTCCTACTTCCTAGTATTGTTGTAGCTGTGATGGTCTGAGGACACTAGGCAAGATTTTGGGTGTGAATACTAAGTTGTATTAAATTAGCCAGCATAATGGGCAAAGCAAAATACATAGCTGGGTACCACGTAAACTTTCAGACACAGGATTTTATTTTTTTTTTTTTCTTCTGTGCCTGTTTTGTCAGGGATTGGGGTTTGGCTTTTTTTTTGCTCCTTAGTCCTAGACAAGAGTATAAGTTCATGCCAGACAAGTGCTACTCTGTGTGAATGTAAGCACACAAGATATTAGTGACAAAAGTGTCACTAAGTGTCATGGACAGCCAATCTTATCAGTGGCTGAGCCATTTGTCAAACTCTACTTTAAAATGTTCTTACATGATTGCTCTGCTTTCTTGAGCAGACCTCTGCAATTTTATGTAGATGAGTTTTCCGTTTTATAGTGAGAGGCACATGAGATGAAATCTGATGGTTTTTATTTAGGTATTTGTATGCAACTCTGGCATTTAATTAAAAAAAAAAAAAAAAAGCCAGGTTATTTTTATACAGAAAAATGCATGTTGTTTATTTAAGTGACTGCAGCAATTCTGCCAGCTCAGGCATTAAGAATCCTTTAGTAATAGTGAATGTTTTCTAGAGGACAACATAAAGTGACAACATTTACTTCAACTGCCAGAACTGTAGTTGTGAAATTTGCCATGCTTTTAACCTGAGTTACTACTAACCCAAGCACCATCCTACCTAGTGACTAGATCTGGGCCTTTCCTTGCTTTAATATAATTTGTAGGAAGAAGCAAAATGAAATATGTAAGTCAGTAAGGTAGTTGTAAATTTTATAGCAGAAATGATAATTTTTCCCAATGTGTTCTATGGATCTGTAAGCAACTAAACTAGGTAGTGGAAGAGAAAAAGAAATGGTAGATTTGGGGATTTAGTTTGGAATCAAGTCACTAGTGGAATCAGGCAGGATCTGTGTTGTTGAACATATTTATAGCTGTTTGGACAAAGGAAGTGATTAGAGAGGAGAAAAGTTTGCTGATGTTGCTAACCTTATTCAGAGTTTTAAAGGTTGGGACTGTATCAAAGAAGGATCTCATGAGACTGAATGGAGCATAAACAGGCAGCTGAAATTCTGTGTAAGCAGATGTAAAGAAAAACACATGGGAAGAACAATCCTAGCTTTATACATGAAGGACTCTGGACTGACTGTTTTTAATGAGGTGTGAGATCCTGGTGTTACAGAGGGGCTATGTAAATGTCAGCTCAATGCACAGCAGTAATAAGCAAACAAGGGCACAGAACACAGCACTAGGTAATACTATGAAGGGAGCAGAAGACTAAATGAAATACACCATTATTTCACTGCACAATTCCATGCAGCTTGTCCCTACCATGCACAGTCCTAATCAGTGATAGAATAGAATAATCAGTGGAAGGACCTGCAATGCTTAACTAGTCCTCCTGCCTGACCAATCCAAGCTGACTGGAAGTTTAAGCATGTTATTAAAAGCATTTTTCAAACACCTCTTAGACGCTGATAGGCGCGTCACTGACCTTCTCTCCAGGAAGCCTGTTAGTATGTTGACCACTGTCTTGGTTAAGAACTATTTCCTAAGGTCATGCCTGAACCTCCCATGATGCAAATTTTAACCATTTCCACATGACCTATTGCTGGATATCAAAGAGAAGACATCAGCACTTCCCTCTCCTTTTCCATCCTCAGGAAGCTGTAGAGAGCAATGAGGTCACGCCTCTGCCTCCTGCTCTCCAAATCAGGCAAGCCCAGAGTCCTTACCTGCTCCTCATAGGATGTGCCTTCCAGCCCTTTCCCCACTTCTATTGCCCTCCTCTGGATGCATTCAGAGACCCTTGCATCCATCTTAAACTGTGGGGCCCAGATCTTCACACAGCATTGGAAGTGAGGCCGCATCCTCGCTGAATACAGCAGGATAATCACCTCTTTTGACCAGCTGCCGGTACTGCACCTCAGATGTGGTTTGCCTTCTTGCCTGCCAGGGCCCACTGCTGACTCATATTGAGCCTCTGCTCAGCCAGCATCCATAGGTCTCTTTTTCCAGGGCTGCTCTCCTGCCACTCTTCTCTGAATTTGTGCTTTTGTCCAGAATTACACTGTACCAGGTACAGAATATGGTATTTATTTTTGTAAAATCTCACACCATTGATTATTACCCATATCTTACAGGGGTTACAGTCAAAGACTCAAAGATATAGAAGGTGGTGGGATAGATGAAATAAGGAATAGCATCTACTAGGCTTCTTCAGAGTTGAAAACCTGGAAAGTGCACAAAAGTCTATGGAAAGATAAATGGCATGCAGAAAAGAAGAGGAAATTCACTTCTCATCCACAAGCTAGAGGGCAGGCAATAACACTAATGGTGGCTCAGGACCATCTCTCCAAGCTTCTCACGCCCAAGTCTTATACAGTCTTATAAAACAGATGGATAAAGTCATGGCAGAAAGCTCTGCTGCAGGCTACACAGCAGCTGACTGTCTCTGGCTTAGGAAGCTACTAGAAAAATATCACATCATGCTTGCTGTCTTCATATGCTTGTGGTCACAGCTCATGGTGAGGTACTCTATCATGGTACATATGTTTATTCTTCAGTTAGAAATAATGTTTGCACTGAATGTACAAATGAGTGGTTGCATTGTTTTTTCCTTCTGACTGACTGAGAAAATGTTCTGTTCTGGCTGCTTTAGCATCTCCAGATACAGTCAAGTGGGGTGATATTGGGTTTTTTGGAACCCCATTGGCAGCCTCAGAGGGAAGCCTTGTGCTTTTGTGCTCTTTACAGCTTCAGGCCCTTGTGGGCCTCTCAGGCTAGCTTTTGTGAGGATCTGGTGCAAGGTAAATATCGATGGTACTGAGAATCACCCAGGTAAAAGGGTGTCTTATATTTGCAGTTCATCCAGTTCAGTGACCACTAAAACACTTAATGTAATCATGTGCTGGTGTTCTGGGACTGCACTGTGCATTGAGAAGGAAACAGATTTCGTATTCTTTGCCCCAGTCCATCCAACTTCTATTCTCTGTCCCACACTGCTCATCTTAGGATGGAAATGGGAAACCTGAAACAGATTTGGAGGAACACAACACTGAAAAGTTCTGAAAGTGCTTCCAATCCATCACTTTGCCACTGGTGAGTACCTAGCAGAAAGGCAAATATGCAGTGAACTTTCCTAGCATGGTTACCAGCTCCCAGCGCAGGGTCTTCCAGAGCCTGAGGTATTCCTGAACTTAGTTAGAAGCTGTGTTTCATTCCATGGGTTTGCCTGGTTTGCGTAGAAGACTTCTTTCTAATCCAATCTGGTGTCACACTTGGAGTTTGTCCCTAGCTCAGACAGGCTGGGAGCAAGACTGGAGCACTGCTCAGCTCCAGGCATTTGTCAGCACCTCTTCCAACATTCACTTGCTAACATGTATGTTCCTGTCTGCTACTCCCTCCAGGCCTGCAAGGAGCACTGCTTCCTCTGCTGTTTCTTGGTGGTGGGGCAATGAAACATCATTCAATTTCCCATCCCAGAGCACACCGGGGGTGGAGGAGTGTGCCCTTGCTTTGAACCAGAGGCACCCTGGAGAGACCCACACTTTTCATGTGTTTGTGGATGTGCTGAGTAGCATGAAGCACGTGGCGCAGGTAACAGTGAAATGCCCTGCATGTATATCTCTGCTGAAAAACTGAGTTAAAAATCTTAACAGTGGAAAGACCAAACCAAAACATCCCAACCCCAAACCCTCAGAGAACAGCAAAAGAAGAGTGTGTCTGTGAAACAGGATTCAGCAAGGATTTTCCACACATGAAAAGGACTGTCTGCCAAGTGGCACTCAAAGGTTTTGCTCAGGGGGTCACTATATCACTGGTGATCAGAGTAAGGCCATTGCACTGGAAAAGGTCTAAAACTGTTTCCAGAGAAAGCTAAGCACTTTTCCTGCTGACTCCTCACACAATACTGCAAGAATAGCTAATGCTGCTTGAGCCTACTGCAAATTTTCCATTTTCTATCCATTAGTAAATTTTCTCCTGCATTGCAAGAATAATTTTCATGCACTGTGTCATCTTTCTCATATTGACAGTTCTGCTATACCACTATTGAATTAGCCCTAATAGCATTATTTTCCCCCAGATTCATCTTCCCTATAAACGCTCTGAAAAAATGTAGGAAATTATTTGGACATATTTTCCCATAAATACAAAAATCAGAAAGGTTCCCAGCACCTAATTTTTCTCAACAGAAGTTATAACTTCTTTTTTCAGGCTGGGTATGCTTGTTTTACAGTGATGACAAATCTGTTAATAAATTATTCCATTTGAGAACATAAGAAACAAGGGCAAAAATCAGAAGTCTATCAAGAGTTTCTAAGAGGAGAAATAACAACAAATACATTGTAAATTTTCTTTTAACTCTCCTGTCTGGTACATTCTCTTGAAGCATGAACATGTTTTAAGAAAAATATGTGAGGAAATTTTGAATCTCAGCTTTGCAAAGAGGAAAAAGAAAGCTATCAGGTATTTCAAAGAGATTTTTTGAAATGTCATTATATATACTGAAATAGGTGCATCTAAACCTCACCCCTAAATTTCTGGAATAAAATCACAAAGAAAAAACCCAATAAGCTTCAAATTATTTCTTACATGAATGGAAGTCGTAACACGAAACAAGTCATTATTGTTTATCCTTGAATCATGAAGTGGAAATAAAAGACAACTGAAAGATTTGAGCCCATCTCTATCTCAGGACACACCACTGTAACATCACTGAAGTGACAGCTGGAACTGTAGGTTGAATTAGACCCCAAATAAAAGACTTTAACAGACTTTAATTTCTATTGATATAGATCGTAGCTTTTTATTAAGAGCAACTATATCTGGTGTAATTCTTCTGTATTTTTGTATTTTTATTTATTCTTTATTGATCTTCCACAGTTCCAGATCAGATTGGAACAAATCTGGCAAAAGTGGATATGACTGATGAATTCAGTCTCTTCCACCTTCATCACCGCTTCTAGGTCTGTATTCTCTGACACCTAAATAAAAGATTGTTTTATTCGTAAGTTTGGTTATTGAAAATCACAAAATGAAAAAAAATGTACCTAGGCCAGGGATTGCTCTCCAAAGTATTCAGAAAAAGTTTTTATTATTCATGCTTGGTTATCATTATTATTCAAAGCATTATTATTTTATCATTCATATATTAGAGTTACTGAATAGTTAAAACATCTGGTGGACAATTTATGAGTTGAAGAGGAGGACCTCCCTGTTTATTAAGAAGGTCACACAAGCAGACAGAATCCTATAAATCTTAAATGACAGTTCAGGATGAAGAAAAACTTGTATTTGTTACGTCATTTTAATGAACAAGGCCTACATTCAGATTATTCTTGGATGAAGATATTATTTACAGGTATTGTGTTTTTAGTGAAGGTTCTATGACTGCTAAAATTCACAATTTCTAAATTATCCTGTGCTCATTCAAGCAGGCAAATGCTGTAGGTTTTGGTGATCCCTCCTTAGTCAAGCTTTGTTAACACTGCAGTTCATGGGAGAACCAAGTTAGGTGGCAGCGCAGAAAGGTCAGTGCTGGGCTGGTCAATGCGTTGAGCCTTAGCTTTTAACTGTGGATGCACTGCTGTCAGAGATGAACACCTGGGAATAAAGTCTGAGACCCATTTTCCAGTACTACATCAATGCTGCAGATGATGGAGGCGATGTGGGGTGGAAAGGGCTGGCAGGCACCACACTCTGTGCAGTTACAAACGCTGTCAGTGCCTCCCCAGTTCTGCAGAGAGTTTCAGCAGGTGCTGAGTCCTGCACACACCGGGTGGTGCCCTCCTGGGTGTAGCCCAGGAACAACAGTGTAAGGACAATCTCTTGATCTATTTCTTCTGTCATACAGTGGGGTGGGAAGAGGAGTGTTAGTGTGGCGTCATTTAAGAGAGTGGGCCTGGTCACCTGGAAGGGAGTCTTTGCAAGGGTGACCGGAAATCTCCAGAACTGATTGGCAATTTGGAGCTCCATGGTAAGGGCACTGCCAAGGGACATATACACTCAAATGCTGGTTATCTCATGTTGGAGCCTCCACACAGAATTCTGCACAAAGGCAGTCCTCAGCATAGTAGGAGCACCCTAGTGCTTCATTTCTCCAGGGCTGCCTCAGTATGCAGAGCTACTCCACTCCTTACCTTGCTGGAACAACAGCAAGGCTCAGTAGGATTGTGAAGTGATACATCCTGAAGGTAAAAATCTTTCCATTATTAGCTTTTTCAACAAAGCCTATTCCTTCATCTGTAAGAAGTTTCCCAGGAATGCATAAGGGCAGGTGCAGACTGATGAGTCCCAGTCTGGGTGGTTGGACTGGTACAGTGCTTTAGGGTTTGTATGTGTCCAGTTTGTACACAAGAGCCATGATCTCCAGGACATACTTTATTTTGCCATTTGGAATGCCTTGGAAACTCCATGGGGATTGCAATACCTCCTTAAATTTTTTTCAACATATGTATTTGTGGTGCTTCAGTTGACTGTGAGCTCCCCTAACAGTCTGAGAGAACACTTATACTTCTAATATGAAGTCCTAACTGGCGTGAGGGCTCTGTTTTGTTTAGTTTTGTATACTCAGTTAGAAGGACTAGTGAACAAGCTGTAAACTGAATTTATGGATGAAAGATATATTTGGAGAGGTGGACTGTTCTGCCCAAAACCTGCCTAAATCCAGAAGGTTTAATTGGATCAGATTGCTCAGGGCCATGCCCAATTAAATCTTTACCTCCTCTAAGGATGAAAATCTGACAACATCCTTGGGCAATCTGTGTCAGTATTTAACTACTTTCATGGCAAAAAATATTTCTTGCTACCTAATCAGAATTTCCCATGTTCTTACTTGTGCCCATTGCTTCTTGTTCTTTTGCCGTACATGGTTGGGAAGGGTCTGGTTTTACCCCCTATATAACCTCTGAACAGGCAGTTGTAGTAAACAGAAATGTGTCTCCTTTCCCTTCTCTATTCCAAGATGAACTGTTCCTGCTTCTAGAGCCTTTTCTTGTACTTCATGTACTCCAACTCCTGACCATCTTGGTGGCCTCCACTGGACTCACTCCAGTCTGTCAATTCCTTTTTGTACGGAGGAGACCAGAAATAGACACAACACTCTAAATGCAGTGCCAAAGAACTCTACTGGACCTGCCAGTTACAAAACCACCAAAACAGAATGCAGCTGGCCCTCTTTGCTGCTGGTTCATGTTTGACTTGCTGTTCACAAGGACACCAAGATCTTTCTCTGCAGAATTGCTTCTCTGACAGTCAGCCCTGGCCTGTATTGTTCCATGGGGTTATTTCATCCAAGAAGCAAGACTGAGTTTTCTCCTGTTGGACTTCACAAGGTTCCTGTAGGTCATTGCTCCAGGCTCCTCTGAAGAGGAGCCTTTCCCTCCAGTGAATTGTCCACTTGACCAGCTTGGTGTTGTTTACAAATCTGATGACAGAAGGCACCGTCTCAGCATCCTGGTCATGGGTAAAGACATGAAACAGTCTTTGTGCCAGCTTTGATCCCTGAGGGATGTTGCTGGCTACCAGTCATCAGCAGTTCCTGCCCACTGCATGATCCACTTATCCAGTCCATATCTCACCTGTTTGGTGGTCAGGACTCTGTGAGAGACTGTGTCAAAGGCAGTATTAAGTCAAAGCATGCAACATCGTCTGCCTTATGCAAACACTGGTGTCCTCACTATGGAAAATGAGGAGGATGATCAACCCTGAGTAAAGTTCCTCTGAAGGTTTAGAGTCACGAAGAAGGTGGAAGGTTTGTTTAAACAGCTGTAGTTGAAGAAATCCCAATTTGAGGTCATAGTGACTTGAAGCTTGTCATAGTGACATAGAAGCTTGTGAAATGATTCCTCAGAGGACATGAGTGCTTTGGGGAGCAGGGCTCATGGTGGCTCACAAGATCTCCTGGAAGATCATGGGAATCACCTGGGACAGAAAATAGGATAATTAAAACTAAATAATTTGGTTGGTTAGGTAAATAGTAACTCATTGAGTGGGGCTTCCATAACTACATTGTCTGCTGCAAAGTGGAGCTGGACTGACAAGCAGATAAAATACAAGATCTCACTATATTAAAAAATCTTACGATATTAACAAAAAAATGAACAGTTTACAGGAGAAGTTTAAGAAATAATCAAATATGTTCGTTAAAGTTGATCAAGAGTGTGTAGACAGGAAGATGAAGTTTACATGAAAGAGTTCACTGGAGAAAAGAGATCTGTAAACAGATCTGTATTTGGAATTCACGTGAGCTACTCAAGTCCAGTACTTGGAAGAACAGTCTATGAAAAATACTAAAGAAGAGAAGAGTTCTTCTCAGGGATGCTGAGGGCAGCAGTCAGGTTTTGCCTGCACACCAGAACTCACCTCTCCCTTTGATGTCTTACAGAGGGTTCTGACTAACCTTTCTCTGCCTTTGCAGTCCTTGCATTACCTAACACCAGCATGGACTGCAAAATATGGCAGTGTAGGGATATTTTACAATCCTACCTTCTCAGTGCTCACAGAAAGGATTAAAGATTATATTGCTGCTGGTGTCAGTGTGGAGGAAAAGATGATATAAAATTCCTTTTGCTGAGAAAAAAAAGAATAAATAGGATTCTGCAGTTCTACTAAGTACTTGTTCAAATCTTACAGAGAAATTTGTAAAGCATGTAAGTGCACTTCTGAGAACAAATGAATTTCAGATGCCATTTAGGTGTCTTAATTAATACCATTAATGCAGAACTCTGTAAAAAAAGTTTTCAAATTTTAAGGTGTTTTTCACACCTTACTAGCCAAAAGACTGTGTTACACAGGCCATCTGTCTGAAAAGGGCTCTGTCTACAACACCTGAAATGAACCTCAGGAGAAGATCATTGCTGTTATCTAAACTGTCGAAGAGGGTGATTTTAAGTGGCTTAAAAATATTCAAAGTTATTAAACAGAACCAAGCTAAATTATTCCATTTGAGAAGAGTGCATATATTTTAGGAAATGATTGGACAATGAAGACGCTCAAGGTGTGATCTTAATGGGCAAAATTGCATTTTTTTTTTGTGATAGCATGATGCCTTGACAAATGAGGTGTGCTGAGTTTCTTAAACAGAAGCTTTGAAATATTTTTCTGGATTTCTTAATATCCTTAGTTGATCAGTCCAAAAATGCCATGAGTCACAGCGCATGAATAACAGCTCATTCTCCTCTCCTTTCCCCTTTTGATGCCATTTTAATCTATGCAAAAGGATGTAAAAAAGATTTTAAGATTTACCTCCTCTATTTGTTTTGAGCTTGTCATAAGTAATCACCTGCATGGTATAGAAAAGAATTTGGTCTTTCATGATGGAGTTCCAATCAGACTTCTGTATAATTGTTTGGTGCCGTTTTTGATATATTATTTAGACTGAGACAGCACAGGTATTTCAATGTCACCTTAATAGCAATGAATATTTGTACATAATGTTTTACATGAGTGATTTATGCATTGTTCTTCTGTCATCTCTCTGCAATATTATTTTGTTTTCTCCTAGAGAAGACAAATATTCTAGCTCTTGTTTTTATCTACAGACTAAAATAAATAATTGGAATTATTCAGAAATAAATAAATTATTAATGCCTGATGTATTGTCCCACTTTTATTTGTCTTGAGGATATGTTTACATTTTTCATGCCTGGAGATGAATTGATGGTTTTTTCTCTGGTTTTTTTGTTTCTATTTTCTATGAGAAAAAATTACACTGTTGAGAACTAGAAACTATTTTAAAGTATAGCTGCTGCAGTCAAGAAGACTTGGTTTTCTCTGGGATGAAATGAAATGTCTTCCTTATACCATGTAGAGGAGGGAGTGAACAAAAGCAAAATGTAAGCAATTTTTGCTCCTGGGTACTCTATGGAGGCTGAATCAAATGGCTCTGGAGCTGCATTCTAATAGGTTATCTCCTGTTTTTCTTCAATGGGTTTTTGTTTTAATATGTTTCTGATGAAAAAAGAACATAGAACACTCCTCTGAAGAAATATTTTCTTGAAGATCTACATCTTTTACCAGATTTGAAAGCTCACGTTCTTATGCAGATTGATACTGATATAAAAGAACTGTTCTTCCATACCAAATGTTGCTACTATAAATGCAATCTACTAATGGACCTTTACAACTTATATTTATCAAAAATGGGTTTGATATAAAATATAGCTCAGAACAGAAGGGATAAGAAATTTTTGAGTGATTTTTTCAGAGTTCATTTCTGTAATACACTTTAGCATATCCCATGTATGTAGTTCAATGGTCTATGAGCTCATCCCACTTCTACTGTGTTTGGTGGAAAGGTTCCCATTCCTCCAGGGGGATTTGGCCTACAGGAGCAGAAGTTATGAATGTTCCTGATTGGCATCTGCATATTGTATGCATAGAACTACAATTCTCCCTGTGCATATTAAAAAGATCTGAAAAATATTTTTTTTTATAACTAGTGTTGGAAAAGGGACAATTATTTTTCTATTTCTTGAGGGTGAAGTAATCTAACAAGTAGCATTTGAGAGCTGAAGCAACAATGGAGAGAGGCTGAATGTAGTGGCTTTTTATGAAATATCCAGCTACTTTAGGCACAGTAGTAGGAGGAAGAGGCACAAAGGTTAGTTTTAATCTTTTCTTCCAGAAAGCACTGGAATTTTTGACCTGAACAAAAGTAATGAAAAAGAAAAAAAATTGCTGTGTGTACTGATTGGTAAACAGTGTGAAATTTCACTTCAAAAAACCTTTCTGAACTATGCCCATAAAACATCCCCTTATTATCCTTAGAAACTTGCTTTCAGAAAAGTTAAGCTACCAGAAACCATCTGCAGAACAATCATGTGCTTTTGGAAACACCTGTAGCTCTGCCTATTTGCAGAGCTAAGAAGTGGTCCTTAGAGGTTTGGGTAAATACAGTACCCCATGACTCCTTCAAATATTCTTCTGTTTGTCTTCTATTTTTCTCAGAAAATTCTGGTAGGAATTGTATCTCCAATCTGTGCAAGTTGAACAAGAGTACTTTTAACAAAATTACTTAACATTCAGTGCATCAGCATGAATCTTCACAACTCAGAATCTTAATGGTGTCTCCATGAAATGCGTCTTGTCATTTCGGCATACATCTATCATTTTGAAATGACTGGATTTGGGACCTACATTTATCATCATTCAGTTATTTACTAGAAATTTTGGGTTAATTCAAAATCCCCTATGTTAGTTGCTTGGCCATCTTACCAAGACCAGCAATTTTTTAAAGTGCTAATTCTTAGGTACTTCTTTTGGACACACTAGCTCACATTTTGCTATTTTATACACAAATTGACATATGGTTCAAGATTTTGAAAATGATCTTTTCATGGCTAAACAGGATTTATCACTGATTTCTTTGTGTTTCTGATCCTCAAGCTATAAACTTGCATTTTAGGGAACTGCCTCATGTTGTGAATCCAGACTTCAAAGGTTGCAGAAGTTCTTTCTTTTTTTTTTCTTCTTTTTCGGATGCATTTTTATTTTTTGAAGTAGATGATAATGGATTTTTCGTCTTTTTAAGAGCTGTTTCTGTGACTTAAATAACCATTATCTTTTAAGTACAGGATTTATTGGGATGGACTACCTTGGAAGAAGTTTATCCTAAAAAAAAATTTTCTCAGCCTGTATTAGGAGTTACTGGCATAGTACAAAAACTGGCATCTGAAAGACTCTTCATCTGTCTTTTTCATTCTATAAGTTTTTATATGCTTTTCCAATATAATACTGACTGAACACTATTATCTTTCTATTTTGAAGCAAGCTTTTCCTTTACTTCAACATCACAGTTTGTTTGGGAACAAGAGGTGCTTTCTGATGGAGATCAATCTCTTCATTGCTGTATCGTTTGTTTTTCCAGCAGTCAGTCTCAAAAGTTGACAGACTATTGCAAGGTCATAGAATCACAGAGTCATTTAGTTTGGGAAAGAACTTTGAGATCATCAAGTTAAACTGTCAATCTAACACTGCCAAGTCCACCACTAAACCATGTCCTTAGGCATCTAGACATCTTTTAAATACCTCCGGGGATAGTGACTCAACCACTTCCCTGGACAGTCTGTTCCAATGTTTGTCAATCCTTTCCATGAAGAACTTTGATTAGTCACTTCTTATTTCTTTGATTAGTCACTGCTTACTTATCTTTTTGTAATGCTAGTCTATGTCTAAAACATCTTAACTAAAGTTTAGGCTGTTGTGTCCACCGTGTGCTGTTTGACTGCGGTAAAAGCACAGCCATCCAAAAGAGAAGCTGTTTTAAACCCAGAGAAGCAACGTCAGCTGAGTTTAACCTTTGGAGAAAAGGGCCTGTCCCACCACAGGGAAAGACATAGCCTCAGAGGACACTTTGGCCAAGCTCTCCATGACTGCATGTTCTTTCTGGATGCACAGGTGTGGTGGGAGTTTCAGTCAGATCATCTGAAAGCCCTGATGAGCCAGGATAATTGGTTCATGACAGTTTGCGTGACTGTGGAGTGGCAAGGGAATTTTCACAACTCAAGACAGGTCAGCACAGCAATGTCAGAAGGTAATAAAACTTCATTAGGTTCTGAAGGAATAAAATTTCCATTAAAATAGCCTGAAAGACTCAAAAACTCGCCCCGTATTTTCTTAGCCTTTCCATAATGCTGGACTTTTTAACGAGGAGCCTTCTTCTGTGTGGGTGCTTAGTTGCCTCTAAACTGTTCTTTCTCCATGATACCTGTAGGTTAGAAAAACTAGCTCCCTGAGGGAGAGGGTGTCACTAAAACTGCTTTCTGTAGGGGTTTATAGCCCGCTACGTATCCTTAAATCTGTAGCCAAAGATCTTGAGAGCCAGCTCCCCAAAAGCCATGAGGCTGGTTTGCAGAAGCCAAATCGATCTCCCATTCCACTCCTCACTGCACAGCACCTACCTCTTGGGTATTTTCTTACACCTGAAGGACTCCTCAGCCACTGCAAGCTGCAGCACCACATCACCTTAGCTGACCTGAATGTGAGGGACTAGATGCTTGTCCCAGCAGCATGCCACCCCCACAGGGAGTCACTGCCAGCCAAAACGAAGCAGTGTTGCTTGGGCCAGCATGGCTCATAAGGAAAGAATGATCTCCATGGTTTTTCCATAATCTGTTGTCTGCTCCAGCGCTCACTCCACTGGTGAGGCCTGCACTCTAATCAGGAAGGTGGCAGGTTTTCATCTCTTCTTCCGGAGCATGGGGAAAGAAGACATGGAAATACACTGTGGATGGGAGCACCATCAGCCAGGGTGGATAGAACAACAGAAGGAATGTGTTGAAATTTTAGAGGGGAAATTTGTAGCCCGGGGTAGTAGGTGAAACTGTTTGCAGTCACTACATAAGCACAATTGTGCCAGGTACTTGCACAAGCAATACGAACCCATTGGCTTGTATCTGCCTGTAAGCAGAAAATCAAATCCAAAACCAAATCCTTGATGTTTGTTGCAACTGACTTCTAGGTTCAAGTATTGTAAGAGAAAAGGACTTGTAAGTACTGCTGGATAGAAAGCTGGACATGACCCAGCCATGTGCATTCACAGCCCAGAAAGCCAAACGTGTCCTGGGCTGCATCCAAAGCAGCGTGGGCAGCAGGGGAGGGAGGGGATTCTGCCCCTCTGCTCTGCTCTGGTGAGACCCCACCTGGAACACTGCATCCAGCTCTGGGGTCCCAGCACAGGAAGGACATGGACCTGTTGAGTCCAGAGGAGGGACACCAAGATGATCAGAGGGATGGAACACCTCCTGTGAGAAAAGGCTGGGAGAATTAGGGCTGTTCCAGGGAAGTGAAGGCTCCAGCATAACCTTATTGTGGCATTCAGTACTCAAACGGGCTTATAAGAATGAGGGGGACAGACATTTTAGTTGGGGCTATACTGATAGGACATGGGTTAATGGTTCTAAACTAAATAAGACTAGATTCAGACTAGAAATAAAGAAGAAATTTTTTATGCTGGGGGCAGGGGGGTGATAAAACACTGGCACAGGCTGCCCAGAAAGGTTGTAGATGCCCTATCCCTGGAAACATTCAATATCACATTGGACAGAGCTCTGGGAAACATGATTTATTGGAAGGTGTCCTTCCTCATTGCAAGGGGCTTGGACTAGAAGACCCTTAGTTGTCCCTTCCAAACCAAACCATTCTATGGTCTGTGGCACAAAGTGCAGCTAAAAGCCCATCACCACAGCAACATCCCAGGATGGATACTGGGGCTAATGCTTTTCTGAATCTCTGTGAATGCCTTGGATGAGGGGCAGCGGCCATCATCAGCAATCTGAAAACTATCTAGAACATGGAGGAGAGGCTGATACACCAGAGAGCTGGGCTGCCATTCAGAGGGAGCCCAACTGTATGCAGTCCTGAGAAACCTGCTCTCATGGACTCTGCCTAGAAGAGGAGGTTTGGATTAGAGGGCCTGCAGAGGGGCTTCCCAGCTGCAGCCACACAGTGGTCCTGATTTTCTTTAAGAGCTTGTTTGTTGGTTTGTTGGGGGTTTTTTTGTTTGTTTTGTTTTGGCTTGGTTTTGTTTGGGGTTTTTTGTTTGTTTGTCTGTTTCTTTTTTGTTGTTTGTTTTGTTTTGGTTTGGTTTTGGTTTTGTTTAAAAGTTTTCTCAGGTATTTGCTTTTTACTAATGCTTAACTACTTTGGCACTGTCTCTTATGTTTGCATGTCTGCGCACTGAGGGTTTCACTGGCTGTCTCATTGGTTTGTGACAGATCAGGATGAGCTTGGGGGGGGGGGGGGGGGGTGGGGGGGAAAGTAACGTGC
>VWZW01001521.1:128768-161460 GCA_013397115.1 Edolisoma coerulescens
GTCATCTGCAAACTGGCTTAGGGTTCATTCTACCTCTTCATCTGAGTTGTTGACAAACAAGACTGGACCCAGTACTGATCACTGGGGAATGCCACCACTATAGGCCTCCAGCTGGATTCTACTCCTCTGATCACAACCCTCTGAGCTCTGCCATTCAGCCAGTTTTTGATCCAGCTCACTGTCTATTCAGTTAACCCACCTTTCCTGAGCTTACCTACAAGGATGTTATGTGAGACAGTGACAAAAGCCTTGCTTTCCATCCATAAATTCAGGACTGATGTGCTTTTGCACTACTGAGGAGGCAGTGACTCCTCACTGCTCACTGAATGCGGCTGCTCACTTGCTTGCTGGGGGTCTGCAGATAATGCCATAGCCCCACAAGTGGGTAGGTCTCATTCTTGATAGGAGCTATGTGCAAGAGAAGTACTGAAGGTAGCCTTAGATGAGAAGTGAACTGAAGTGGCTGTCTCATTACTACACTAGTCATAGGTGTGTCATAGGGGGGCAGTCTTGCAGAACTTCTTTGTAGTTATTTGTGGAAGAAAGTGGAAAAGCATGTTCAACAAAAGGAACAGAAGCCAAGCCAAATCCCTAATGACCTATTCTTCTTCCTGCTAAGTGGTTACATGTGTTTTATTGCTGAGCATCCAGCTAAAACTTCCAGGGAAATTTTGGTGTGGTGTACTGGGACTGCTGACTCAGTGCAGCTCTTGCAGCCTATTCAACAAAAACATCTGGTGCAGCTCTGATTTACACTTGTTTGAAGAGAGAAAAGCAGGTGCATCTACTGCTGCAGTGGGAAGCTGTCAAAAGAAGGGATCTTCTCCCACACCAGCACTCATCCTGGTGACTCTGAAAGCCATAAATGCTGTGACTCTTACACTTGATAAGCCTTACACTCTACCTGAGCACATAATTGTAAGGCAACCCTCAAACAACTGACAACGAGAATGAGAGACCACTGTTTCCTTCTTACCCAGGACAATTTACACCACTAATGAAGGATTTATCTGTTCAGTGTTTTCAAACAGTGAATTTAAACCGATTTAGATTTGATGGATTGATTTAGCTGAATAAAAAAAATATCCTACAATGAAACAGAGATATCCTCCCAGGAGCTTAATGACTAGTAAAAGTTGCTGAAGCTTTCTCTTACAAAAGAAGATCTGGCAGATGAAAGTATTAAGCACTGATCACTTTGCTGTGATACTCTGCCACAATCCAGCAGGCTGAGAAAGAGTTGTGAAGTGACTCTGCTCCTCTGGTGTGGTGCTGAAGAAGACTGAAGGCCAGCTCTGTGATGCTTGTAAGCATGCATGAGCACCAGTTGAACTGTCCTGGTTTATGGTCTCTTGGGCACCAATATAGCAATCTGCTAGTGAAGTCAGGATATATTCCCATCTCAAATGCCCTTTTTCCAGCAGTCTAGCTTAAGTTTTAAATGTAGGGACCATTTGCATTGTAAAGCTAAACTTAACTGAAGTAAACTTACTCCAGGATTAATAAGGCTGGTGTAGTTTCATTCAAATCACTGGAGTTAGCACTAGCACGAAGTTGGAATAAGTGGAAAATGGAACTCTAATCCCCTGTCATCAGTGAGCAATGTGCTCTGTGGCAAAATAGGTCAACAGCATCTTTGGCTGAATTAGGAAGGGTTTTGCAAACAGATCGAGGGATGCAATCCTTCCACTCAGCTCAGCACTGCTGAGACATATATACAGTTCTAACTCCAGCTCTGGGCTCTCCAGTATAAGAGAGGCACAAACATGTTGGAAAATAGTCCAGCAAAGGGGCACAAAAAGGATGGAGAAGATGGATCATGTGACATAAGATGAGCGGCTGAGACAGCTGTGCCTTCTTATTCTGCAAACAGAAGAATTGGGTGAATCTCATCCCTGTGTATGAATACCTTCTGGGGAAGAATAAAGAAGATGGAGGCAAAGTCTTTTCAGGGGTGCCCAATGAAAGGACGAGTCACAACAGGAACAAAGGAGATTTTCCTGTGTGGGTTTGTTTTTGTTTGTTTCACTGTTACAGTGGCTGAACACTAGCATAAAATGGACAGAGAGACTGTGGAGTCTCCATCCTCAGACATATTCAAAATTTGGCAATTTGATATCCTGAGTAACTTGCTGTAAGCAACTGTGCTCTGAGCAGGGAGTTTGGTCCAGGCATCTCTGGAGGTATCTCTGAGGTCCCTCCCAACCTCAACCATTCTGGAATGTTGTCACTGAAGAAAGTTTCAGTGTTGCAGCCACCTTCACAATGGATACAGAACTGCCAAGGTCTTTAATTCACCCTAATTTTACAGAGATCCAGTACAGGTACTACCTAGGCTTCACTTGTCAGTCTTTCTTCTAAACATGGTTCATACTAATCCAGATAACAAGGAAACACTGCGACAGATTCTATTAGGGCACAAAGGATTGTCTAAAATGCAGGCAATCTTTATAATTACAGAAAAATCTGTGGAGAAAGATGAACAGTGCTCTGACTGTTACTCAGCGACAGAGCAAATGAGCTTAGATAGCAAACAGAAAGTGCTCTGCTGAGCCAGTCAGATGGAAGGTAGGATATTCAAGTCTAACCATGATTCAGTTTTTCATGTCATTTTGCAGTGAAAGACCCTGAGTGTTAAATTTCGTGTACAGGTTTCCTGTGTTTTTGCAATTACATCTACTAGGATTAACCTTGCAACTTGTACTTCATTAAGAATGCTTCAGATGATAGCTGAGCTGAACAGAACCTGGATAAATCCTCCGCAGTTACTTCAGCTCTGTAGGACGAGGAATTACTAGGAAGCATTAACATTCTGACCAAGCTTAGTTTTCACAGGTTTGCTTTCCCAATAAGATGAAATTCCTGTTCTCCAAAAGGTAATTATGGGTAGAAACTGGAGTTCTAGACCCAGCCTGTGATGTGTAATGGAAGACAGCCTGCAGCATGCAGGTAGATGCTATAATCCCAAGGAGTTTAGGCAAGGTTGCTCTGTGGTTTAGGAACAAAAGTTTGCCTGAACTTCAGAGCAGAGTTTTTTTACCGAGAAAAAGCCTTGCAGAGAGTTTTTGAAGCCTTCCCAAAGGTTCCAAGGTGGAACAAAAGCGCTTCATGCTATTCTTATGTTTTACATCTATGTGAGTGATCCCTAGATTTCTGAAACGCCCCAGCGTGAGGAGGAAGCAAGGTTTTACTAAAGCAGCTTCTTTAGAACACTATAATATCTATGCAAAGCCACTTCAGTTGCAAAATACTAGCTATGTTAAAAGGAAAAAAAAGCCAATTGGAAGTTTTGTGGCAATGGCAGAGTGCTTAAAATGGGCTTACATGATTATGATGTTGTGAGAAAACATTTTGACTGCTGGAAGCCATCAGGTTTGCATCCAGCCACTGTTCCTTTGTGTTTGCAGGTGCTTTCTGTATTCCTGTTTGTCTCTTGACTGTTATTTTCTCATTCCAGGTGTATTTCCTCTCTCGAACACTGAGAGTGCTTGGAACATAGCTATTACTTTAAATCACCTACTATTGCCTGCAGTGAACAATCAGGCTGTAGAAGCAAGGGTGACTTTTTTGTTCATGTGTGCAGTGAGGTCTCTTACCTGGAAATTGTTGTTATCACCCACTGTTCTTGGCTTTCAGGTCAGCAACTACAATTTCTAATGATTACGAGACAACACAAATGTCTGTGGCTTAATTAGGACATGAAGAAACACAGCACTTTCTTCCTGAAGTCAAGAATGGGTCTGCAGTGCCCAAAAGACTTTCAAGTCTTGCTTTTATGTCTTGCTCATGGTGTGGCACGGTGAAAGCAGTGCCTAGGCTCTCAGGGCACAGAGGAGGCATTTGCAAAGCCATCCCACCCTAAAGGCCCAGTGGTGGGTACCCAATATTTTAATATGAGAAGAGATACAGCGAACGAGGTCTGTCAGGGTGCTTGCTTTTGGAATTCACCCTCTGACGTGGGCGA
Organism: Edolisoma coerulescens; assembly: GCA_013397115.1. NCBI lineage: Eukaryota > Metazoa > Chordata > Aves > Passeriformes > Campephagidae > Edolisoma > Edolisoma coerulescens. The sequence continues at coordinate 132,733 of VWZW01001521.1, forward strand.
TCAGCTCCCAGACCTGATCGGCGTCGGCTCACAGCTCTACCCCCTCTGGGTGGCTGCAGCCTGGCGCTGCCACAAGCTCACCACGGATGCGAGCACAGTCCAAGCGCATCAGCGAAGGAAGGACGAGACGGGAAGGGACCCTTGCTTTGAACAGTGGCTTTATTAACCGCAGTGAACAACAGGGAGCAAAGCACAGATCCGAGGGCTGGGAACAGGGTTTTATACAACTGGGAAATGGGGAGGAGTAAAGGGGCACATCCAATGGGGAAGTGGCACAAAACAGGAGGGGATAAAGAACCAGTGAGGTACCCTGGGAGGAGGGCCCTCTACACAGAACCAATGAACAGCTGAATACCACTGAAGCTTCCAGAACTCTGTGAACAGTGAGGAAAGTTCATGAATAAACATTAACTGAAGAGTGTAGGGTTTCCTAGGGGATTCACTCTAATAGGTTTACAGAAGATCAGAGCTTGGGGCGGCTGTCCACCATCCCTTAGGGATTGTGGTGGCAGCACACACTGCCACAACCCTCAGCAGCAGAGGGGCTAGGACACCACTGGGCCTGCAGATGTCCATGTCTTGAACCTTCCCGTAACCAGGATCTAGTCTTTTTTGTACGCATGACTTTGCATCCTTATGGATCCAAAGGACTGAAGGATGCAAAACAGACTCAATCTCTGTCCAGTCAGGTCTTCAAGAACTCTGAGGACTGAGACGGAATATCCTGTTTGGATCCCAGTCCATGCAGCAAAACCCTTCTGTTTATACCTGATCAGAAACCCTTGTTCAGCTTTTGCCCATTGTCCCTCATTCTCCCAAGACAAGAAGTCCCTAGCCCCATGTCACTGATCCCTCTCCCATAGGTACAGGGGTATTGTCAAGGCAGTGTTGTATTGACTGTTCCACACAATTTGCTGCCAGCTGAGACCTAGACAAGAGTCTACTCCACCACCTTCTCCAGCTCACTAATAAAGATGCTTTATTCTGCCTTGTCCCAGCTAAGGTGTTACCATTAATTATGCTAAATCAAAGTAGCCTAGGTAACCTACGCAGTGTGCCTTCACCCTGTGTTCAGCTCCACAATGGCACAGGAAATTAAATTTTTATGGAACTGATCTTGCTGGGTGCCTTTCTTGGGCAAAATAGCTGAATTTTAAACTTCAGGGATTGTGTAAGAAATTACACGTTGAATTTATGTGTGTGCACATATCCAGCATAAAATTTTATATGCAAGAATGTTTCCTTCAACTGGTATATTCTTTTTGATTTTGCTTTTTAATATTACAGTTATGTAATGGTCATATTTTATTTTCACATGGCCCCAGTTGACTCCAGTGTCCTTCCTTCACAGAGATGCCGAAGAAGGTGGCTGGTAGTGGCTGGGCTACAGCCCATGAAGAATCACAAAGCAAGTGTGTTTGTTTGGGATTTCTGACCCACTAAGATGAACGAAGGTTAATTGGTATGATCAGCTGCTTGTGTGATGATAGCAGTCTGTCAGAGAGGTTGATCCAGGTGGTCACTATGGAGTGATGAGGAATCACACAGCTCTGGTGAAGTTAAAGGACTTCTGTGCTGTGCTGCAGCAGAGGAAACTCTGGCCTGTCACTTAGATATTTGTTTGTTTGGTGGCACTGAGATGAAAACCCTGTTTCTGGGATGTAAGAGTTGATTGACACAGATGACAGAAATGTAACGAATGAGGTCCAGGGTGTGGGTAAGAAGGGAAGCACAAATGTGAGTCTCTTGCAGCAACGCAGTGGTGTATGAAGCAAGACTTAAAAATATTGTGTGGATAAGAGAGAGAAGGGAGGAAGGAGTGAGAAAGATGAGGGAAGAGAAGAGAGAAGGAGAAATCCAGACAGGAAGGTGCGTTTGGGTTCCCTTATAATAATGCTATGCTATTTGAAGTGGCATTGATCAACCTGTGGCTCTTAAACGACCAGCTCCTGTACACCCACACCATGGGCCTACCTCATGTGTTTAATAGCTGATGCTGCTGTCCTTCCCTGGAAATGGAGCACAGCTCTTTATGTGGATAATGCAGCTGGTTCACTGCAAATCTCAGATGTGAAGAGTAATGAGGACAGGGAAATAGCATCATGTAAATGTCACAAAATTGGCGGGGGGGGGGAAGGAGAGCAGTGGAAAGAGCAAAAATTTACAGAGTGACATTGAAATAGGGAAAATATAAAGTAATTTGGAATGGAACACACATGTTCTCTGTGGGTGAGAACAATGTGGGAAGCATGGAGCTGGAGGAGTGGGCAAGGCACTGTTGTCAATGCTGAATTACCAATCATTATGTTGCATTTCTTGCACTGCCTGACCAAAAGCACTTTGTCTTGGAATGAGGAGAAACTAGGCATTGTCTGTACGTACTCCAGTTCAGCTGCTGCATTCAGGGCTTAGCAACAAACCTTTGAAAACCTATAAAGAGGCTGGATGTAACAGCCTAGTGATGAGGGCCTGTGAGGACTGGCTGATGAAATTACGAAGGCCGAGGGCCTGTCTAAGTACATGTGTATGATTGCAGCTTATCTGTCTTCAAGACAAAGGTGGCAGAGCCTATGTCTGAGCTACAGACTTCAGCTTTTCCACAGACAGCTTTCAGCTCATGAATTTTCTGCACTGATTATGGAGAACACTAAAATGTGTGTTCACACATGGTCTGCTAAAGCCCCTCTGGGCTTTCAGAAGAGAAAGCTGATCCATAAATAAAGAGAGCTCCTTGGAGGTGGCATATAGAATAGAGAGGCAAAAATTTAACACAAAGTGAAACTGAGCCTTCTGGGACTGTTGAAAACATCCTCAAGCCTTGTGTTTCGCAAGTGACTGCAGTGGACGATGTTGTGTGTCTGTCTTTGCTTAATATGTACAGCTCATTAGCAAATGCAGGCACAATATGAAATCTTTCCTGATTGTTTCCATATGGGAAACAAGAATGGTGGTAAATTTTTCAGAAGATTCTATGAGGAGTTGCCAGCCACTGGATCTCAGTGAGCCTGGCCTGAGCAGTGTGGACTCTGTGGGGAGTCCAGCAGTTGTGCTGACCTGCATGTAGGAGTGCCTTTGAGACCTGACCAGTCATTTCAGAGGGAGGAAAAGTCAACTCGGGGTGCCACAGGGATTGCTTCTGCAACAGCTGGAGGTTGCTCCTGAACTGTCATTCTTTTCTACCAAGAGAGAAGTGTGGTAGTTTGGCACTGAGCAGGAATAGTGTTGCTATCTTGGGTCCTTTTCTTTCACACCTCTCAAATGCTTCTTGGAATGGATTATGAGACACCAAATTTGTTTGCAGACTGCAGCTCTCGCTGTATCACTGTGCAGAAGATGTTTATCTGGTTGTCTCTTTCTGCACAACACATTTTAAACACCTTTCACTAGGATTTTGCTGTAAACTGACGTATGCAATGCCTTGTCTTTGGATTTGCCTGTCTCTGTTAAGTTAGGCCCTTATACAAGCAAACAATTTCCTATCTGTTTGAAGACAAGCCTCCTGCCTTGCTGAAATCATTAAGACTGCTTGGGTCATTAGTTTTGATGTATGTGTGCATGCACATGACTAGCAATGATGCTTAGTGGCTATGAGAAAATACTTCCCCCCTGGGTAGATTGCTGAGAGGAGGTTCAGTCTATAAAAATTATGTAGTTACAAAAACTCTTCCCCTTCATCTTAGCCTGATGAAATCTGTGGCATCTCTCCAGATGAAGACTGGAAATGTTTTCCTTCCTTTTTTAGCTCACTGGGTTTGTGTGTGTGCCACAGGCACTTTATATCATTCTAGTTTATTTATACTTTCAACTTATTGATTGGTAGATGGGATGATAGCCTTTTGGATTTATTTTGCTGCTCATTTGTAATTAATTTGGCGCAGCCATAAAAAAATCAACCTTTATTCATTTGCCATCTATTCACTGTGGGTTTTTTTAGAAAGCTTAAAAGTAGAAGAGCCATGCACTAGGCAACTGGCCAACATGCACGTGATTCTCAACATATTGCTGTAAGATCTGGCTGTCAGTTTTACCTGCACTTGCCCGAAAGGGGGAATATTCTTTGGCCACCTGTACAGTGTGAGGACCACCAGCCATCCTGGTGAGTGCTTGTGCAGAGCTGCCAAAATTGGTGTGACTTCCACCAGTATGTGTTACGGAAATGAAGAGGAAAAGCTATTGCTTTGAGGGCATCTGTGTCCTTGCAAGCTGTTACGGGTGATCTATAGTGGGTGAAGCAGGAGGTCATGAGAGAAGGACGGCCACAGAAGTGAGCTTTGGGCTCTTGAAGAGAAAGCAAACCTGCTGCTTTGCCAGTTGGCAGCCCTGTTGCTGGAGCGAGTGACGGACTCGTAGAACAACCTGCTGCTCCTGAGTTCTGACCACTCATAGCCCACTGGGCTGATCACACACAGCTCACAGGGAGTATGCTCTGTATCACTCTCTGCAGCTGCCAGTAACAACTGCCTGTAATTTGACTTGATAAATACAGTAGATATGAGCATTTAATTCAAAATGACAATTCAAGGTTTCAAAGCAGCTCACCTGCTCTGCAATGCTTTAAAGATCTCCCAAAAGCAATCTTTTGTATGTGCTTGAAATCTGCCTCTGCCACTACTCAGATATATTTATAGACTACTGGTGGGCTGCCTATGAAAATTCTCATCCCACAGTTTTTCCTTAAGGTTGGTGAAAGCTTCTATGTTTCATGAAGGTTAAGCTACAAAGAGAGAGGATAGGATTGTAAATGCCTGCTAAGCTCCTGAATCTGTGATCTCAGTAATGCGTTCACTGCGCACTGTAGAAGCACAGTTCTGTATTGCTCATGTAGAATCAAAGGGTTGCTTCACTTTCCTTGATCCTTGCAGTGTATCCACCTATGTCTCTTTTAAATCACTCCTCCAGATTATCTTCTATGGATTTCCACTACTGTCCAAAAAAAACAAAATCAAGAAAAGGCTTGGTTCCCCTTATTTTCCTGCCCCCCTCTTCCCAGTGTGCAAGCATGCCCAAGATGAATCACTGCATAATTATATTCCTATTGCTTATATCCTTCCGTTGGCTCTCCCTTTCCGCTCGTTTCATGCTTACTTGCCAATCAAGCCTATCATTTGGGGTCTGATTATTTGCTGGGGTTCATTAACCACAGGGGAGATCTTCAGCAGCAGTCTAGGGGACACCTGAGAGCCTCCAGCCCACATCACAATCTCAGAGGGTAGGCTTAACATGGCCTTGCATGTACATCCCTTAATTTGCCTTGAAATATTGAGCCCTGCTTTAGGCTCTTAGCAATGCTGTGGCTTTGAAATGGTGTCTGGGCAAGAAAAGAGTTTGTCTGACTTTCCAGCTGTGTACAGGGGGCCACGAGCTGTGGGAATGCTGGCTTTCAATGGCAATGATGGGTGTCAGGGATATGCTTATACCGCGGATAAGAACAGGGAGGGAGCTCAGGTAGGCGAACACTTGGTAAATAAGGCAAAGGATTGACAGAGGGATTTGGGGCTTCATGTTGATGCTGCATTTTCTGTAGACATGCTGCTGTGGTTCTGGGGTGGGAGCTGGCTTTTACCTGGTACCCCCTGGGAGGACAGCCATGTGTACATGTGGGAAGCAGGGTAGATCTGCAGTCTTTGAAGGCTTGACAGAAGTGTGCCCTAAGATATGCTGATCAAGGTTAAATATCAAGTTAAGAAATCAGGGCTGGACACTTATGCAATTAGAGGCCTGACCAGGTAGTCTTGATCTTCATCTTCTCTTTTTGCCAATGAGTTACTTGGATTGCAGCTCTCAGAGGGACCTCAAGTGTGCCAGGAGCCTGAAGTGGCTGGGCATTGTTTTGTTGCCTTCCTTCAAACCTCACAGCCTGTAGCAGTAATAAGGGCATTCTTGCAGTGTTAGCAGACATCCTGTAGCACAGGCAGGTGCTGCACGAGTACAGAAGTACTTGCTCCCTCTGGTTTTCAGAGTTGCTAAGCACCTCTGAGTCTCCATCCCTGTAGAGCTGTGTAGAGCCACCAGCCCCATCCAGCAGCATCCCTGTTTTCAGGAGGGGCCAGGTTTCCTGGTGGGAGCTGGGACCATTTACTCTCCCTGCTCTGGCTGTATATCATCTTCTGGCTGTCACTGCTTTGTGCTGCTGGTTTCAGTCATCCCTGCTGCACTTCTCTGTTCTGTTCNTGTTCTGTTCTGTCTCTGGGCTTTGTGGTTGCAAAGCACTGGACTTCCCAGGCTGCAGTTAGAGCTGTTGCTTTTCTCCATCCAGCTCCTCTGAATTTCAGCTGTGTGTGTGCTGCTTATCTCCTAGTGCTTTGAGAGACATTTTTTCAGGGTTATTAGTGCTTTAACTTTTTTCATGTTTATTAGTGCTTTAACCTTTTGTAGCTGTAAGGTCTTTCTTCTATCCCCAAATCACCATGCAACACCAGTGCCTCAGCTAACACCACATCCAGCCTTTCTGCGGAGCAGGGTTCTCCTCTGTTGCCTGGAGAGGAGGGATGCTGCTTCGCCTTTGCTCCAAGGCCGTTTCCAATAAAGAAGGTCTTCCCTCCAGGAGAGAAAGGCAGGGCAGAGGAAGAAAGCAATGCTCAGTTCTTCCTGCACTGCCGTGTCTGCTGCAGCACCCAGCAGAGCTGGCTAGCTGAGAGGAGAGTGTCCCATCCTCTGCAGCACATGCTCTCTTCTGGGCTGTGCTGGGCTCCACCATGCCCGGCACATGATTTTCCCCAGAAGATACAATACAGTTCTTAACGTCTAATCTTATCCTGAGAACACTTTCCAGCTTTTCACTGGAAAGATGATTAATACTGCGTTGCCCAGCCAGTCACACTATCCCCAGTAGAGCTATAAATAAATACCACCCAGCAGTTGCATACAGCAAGCCCTATTTGATTATTTTCCATTCATAGTACAAAGCATGAGAAGGAACTGCTGGTTAGAGAAGAAGCTGAGTAACAGCTGTAGTTTAGTAGGCACCTTACTCTTTCATCCTCCAATATCCAGAGGGCAAAGAAATCCCACACTTATTTTTCTGTAAGTTTTGCTGTTCTCTGCTTACAAAGGTTACTTGTCCATCTAGTTGGCTGACCCACACATGATTAAGTGTGCAATGTGCTTCATATGACCCTAGGAAGGAAGGCTTTTTCTTTTCAAAATTAGGTGAAAGCCCTGTACCAGGATTGCTTTATTCAATGGAAAATTGGTTTCTTAGCCAAATGCAAACAACTGCTATGGTTGCCATGGTTTCCTTATTTCTTATAAAGCAGAAGTCCCTTCCAACGTTGGGCAAGCAGTTTTGGTAAAAAAAAAAAAATCAAAAATACTCCAGTATTTGATATTAAAAATGTCAAGTGAAAAATGAAGCCCTTTGCAAGAATGGTTTCCACTGACATTTTACTGGTTTTTAAGATTTGGAATTTTAATTTCTAAAAAAGCACATCATGAAAACTGTTAAACTGCAAGCTCTAGAGATTCCCACCTAAAACTATTTTTCAGCTAGCTTTATTAATGACCCCGCCTGAGGTATTCAGCTGTGAGTCATTCCAGAGGGTGGGTGGATGGGAGGAGGGATGCGGGAGGGGCAAGGGGCTGGCGTCTCTCCCATGTGGGATGGAACCGGTGAGGAAGGGGTGGTGCGCCTGCCTCCCTGCAGACGGAGGGTGAGCCAGGCTCGGGCTGTGCTCCAGGTCCTTGTGGCACTGGGGACACAAGCTCCTGCCTGCCACAGAGATGCCTCATGGAGCCTGGGGTGGCTGCACGCTGGGTATGGGCCCCCTCCGGTACCAGCCCCTCAGTGCGACTCTAAAGCCTTTCAGGGGAAACGCGGTTTCTCTTTTATTGTCAGTGTGTGGCTTAGGAACACGGGAAAGGAACTGCTGTTATATGAACACTTCTAATTATAAGGGCTTTGTTTTCATACAGCTGCTAGCTTTCTGAAACATATTAGAGGGAAAAAAAATATCTGCCATGACTGTATTATTCACCAAAGCCTAGATTTTATCAAACACTGTGCACAATAAACTTGCAGAAGCTACATCATTTGTTGGAAAAAAGTTCAATGCACTAATAAGATGTTTCATAGGATTAATTTCTTTGTTTGTTATACAAAAACCTAGACACAGTTAAAAACGAAATCCCTCCAATCTCTTGCACAGAAATTGTTTTATAATCTTTTTGTGGGATACTTTCTGCAGCTCACTAAGGCACTCGCTTAATGATTAACTGAGAGGACTTAATTGGTCCCAGTAAAGACATACTTTCTTAAAATCGGCCTATGGTAATTCCTCTTAAGATTGTAGCCTTTATGATTTTGCCATAGGAAGTCAAACACAGAGCTAATTATAACATTGTTGCAGGAAAAAAAAAAGTAGAATCAAGGTAAGAATTTACAAAAAGAAAATAAGAGATAGTATTAGCTTGATCTTGTGAAAACCTTTGGATGATGGCTGCATAATGAGTTACTGAATTCTCTTTGCTAGAAGCTCCTTCTTGCTTGCTTTCGGTAAAAGAGAATAATTTTTTTTACAGTATGCCAAGAAACTATATGGCAGTCATGAGCAAAAATTAGAAACATTAGGAAAACATGAGAAAGCAGGCTTATAGAGAAATATCCTAATGACTCAATAATCACTTACTCAGGTCTTTGGTCCCCTATTTTGAGACTGGGGGAGATGAACGTTATCAGTTACCTATTCTTATTGTTGAAAAATCACGGCTATGTCTCTCCAGATTTGTAAGACTTTGTTAAAAGTCATGGGCTTGAAGCTGGAGGGGAAGAGGATGTCTCTCCTAGGCACTCACACTTCTCATATATCCTCCCTTGCTCTAAAATAAAGCACTGGAAGTTTCCTCTTGCCTGCACAGGTGTCAGGAGCTGGTGCAGCTGAGGGCACTGCCAAGTCCTCAGGAAGGACAGTGCTTTTACAGGGATGCTTTTACAGTGTCTGGGACGCAATACTCTGATGTCATGCACAGCAGGTGATGTCCTCATGTTACTGCTCTTGGTTAGGGTTTATCTGGTACTGTTACAGGGATTGCCAATACTTTGGGTTGCAGCTCCAGTCATCAAGGTGCAAGCGCATCCTCAGGCGGTCCATCCAAAGAACCTGATGCAGCAAACCCTACTGCTTTTGAAACTTTATCTTCCTCTTGGGCTCAACCTGTTGGCTGTTTTTGTGAGATTTCTGCCGCTTGCTGTTCAGTAAATGGCATCTACCAGAAGAAGAGGCATGATCCTCAATATGGATTTTCTCCCTTATCAGCAGGGAGAGAACAGACCCTGCCTAGCTGGGCCGTAGAGTGCACCCAATGACTCTCCAATGACTCTCCTCTCCAGTGACTTCTGAAGACTTTCACTTTCTGAGAGGCTGTAGTTTGAAAAGTCCCCACATCTGTGACATTTAAAGTTGAAGATTTTGTCACCCCGACTTTTCTTTTTTCCCCAGCTGGCAAGTTGTGAAACTGAAGATAAATACATATTCCTGGATGAACACTAATTAATATTAATTTCTGAATGTGACAAAGCCCCCAGTAATAAGGCCACTTGGAGGCCACTCTCAGAGGACATCCACCTGGGCTTGGAAGCCCACTTAAACTATCAGGTCAGGCTACCAAAGTGAATTCCCCATGTGACAACCAGTTCCCCAACATGCCCTGTGCCCACCTTGCTCCCTGTACACCTGTGACAAACGCCTTCTTTTCCTATTGAGGGGCTCCTTTCCATGGAAGGCAGGGCAGGAAGCTGAACCTTCAGCGGTAAGCAATGAATATGTGCAAGTGGAAAAAAATGTGATGTGGGAAAAACAACATCATAAACCAAGTACTTAACTCATTTGTCTGAAGCATTGTGCTAGTCAAACAAGCAAAATTTTCTGAAAATATTCCCATGTGTAGGCCCAGAAATTTTTTTATAAGTCCACATTTAAATTTAAAAACAGTAAGTCCAGGAAAAGGAAAATGTTGAGTGATTCTGCTCTGGTTTTTTTCAGAGGCAGACAGAGAGTCCACAATATGAAACTTCAGCTCAGTTCAAAAATCCACCAGTTGTCCAGCCATTTTTCTGAGCTATTTGTATATGGCTGAGGATGTGAGGATAAACTATTGCCCAAGGCAAAATGCTGGTAGGTGTAACTTGTAGAAAAATGCAGCAGTTGGGTGACTGGAGGTTGCATGTCCTTCCTTTGAAGGTGGGAACAGGATGCATATCTTGTTCTTCCTTAGAATGTTGGTTTAATTCAAATAGGAAAAGAATCAGGAGCAGGGCTGGACTGAGCACTTCTACTAAGAGCCACTTTGTGCATGGCAAATGCATGAGTGACAGGTTCACAGATATGAAGAACAATACTAAAAAATAAATTTCCTGACTCTTTGTCTTTGTACCCCAGCCTGGTTCCATACAGGGACACACATATTTTATTGCTAAATAGTATATTTAGTAGACTATATACAGGTCAGGGTCTTCAGCAACGTAAACATTTTACTTGACTTTACTGCTAGTCAGCCTTTGTTCATATTTTTTTTCTTCCCACCTTCTGTCTGGTCCATATATTTGTTGCAGAAATGTGTGAGTGCATATTTCATCCATCATGGTAGATAATTTTCAAACTGTTACATGCTATTACAATTCCAGTGTTGGCATTTCAGCTACAGAGTACAGCAGCATTTATCCTCAGCTGTAGTAAGCAAAGCACTTCAATTTTTTTTATCCCCCATAAACCTGCATATTGCAGGTGCAGTGTGTATTCTTTAGCATTAGAAATCACTGGATATTTGGCTGATTAATGCTTGAGAATATCTAATGCACCTGGCCAATTTATTTTAAATGAAAATTTGGATCAAATAATACATTAGAAACAAAAGACTCTCTGTATCTTTTTTAAAAAAAACCTGATTATCTCCCTTGATAATGCATTTTAAGAATTTAAACGCAAAACTACTCAGTCTGGAGGATCATAGTCTTGTGTTTGATCTCAGACCATGCATTATGGATTTCCAGTATGTGAAAAGTATTTAAAATGTCTGCAATAAAAATCTTTCACTGCTTTTGAATTTAAAATCAATTTTATATGCATTAGGTTTCAGGGAGTTGAAATTTGTTAAGTAGGTTAAGTAGTGGGAGGAATATTATAGAAAATTATTGCATTCCATTGTAAGATAAATTTTTAAAAAATAGTATAATTAGTAGAGAAAAAAAATAAGTTCTGCAATTAAATACAAAAATAAACTAATGAAAAGTTATTGCTAAGTGTTGAGAAACAGATAATGCAAAGTTGCAGTCTGATCTGTAATGACCATCTCCCTGACAGTAACTCTTCCTTTAGTTACTGAATCATAGGTTGCATCCCAGGTAATAGTGATAACAACCTCAGTTTTTAATTCCCAATTTAAGTGCCTTTTTGTAGGCTTAATCCCAGACTGAGTGGACCAGGACCAGGCTGCCATTCTGGGGCCAGGAGGAAAACAGTCACTCTATTTCTCCCTGCTGCACTTTACTCTGGAGAGGAAGAGGTCCAAGGGTGCAGCAGGGAGGTTTCAGGTTCAGGGTTTTTTTCACATGTACTCGACTACAGCACCATGTAGGGTCTGAGCTACCTGTTTAGGCTGTCTCTGTAGCTGGTAGGTAAATAACAGCAGGCAGTTTGGTGTGTCCCTGTGCTGGGGACAGCCACGACTCCTTGTGAGCTGCTGTGGAAGACCAGGCAACAGCCTTGCATGTCTGCCTACATGTGGGCAGTGTATCTTGCACCAGTGTCTCTCTCACATCAGCAGCCTTGCACTGGGCTGCTCCCCACAAAGCCTGGCTCTTCTGCACCCTGCTGTGGGTGCATGGCCTTGCTTCCTGGGCACCTGCATACAGATTCCCCAGAGACATGTACTGGCCCTTTTTAATCGGGAAAGGTTTGCAGCTCTGGAAGAATCTGCGATTTTGTGTGTTTATCTGTTTTCTTGAGAGCAACCCTGGCTTTCTTCTTTTTCTCCTGAGAGCAGTTCTAGCTGACGTTGCTATTGCACGGTGTAGAATACTGCCCCTCCCTGCTGGCCCCTTCTGAATGGAGTTCCCAGGGGAGCAAATCTTCTCAATGTTCAAGCAATCCTACAGGCAGCTTTCTATCACAAATCAGTGCCTGTTTCTCTCCTCCTCCTCCTCGCACCCCCTCAAAGTGCTATCTCATGCATGTTCACTTGAGTTTCTTCTTATTTTTGTAATGTATTGGAAACAAAACCAGTCTTACCCTCTTTGGCTTGCAAGTTTGTATACCAAAGGGAGCAATAATGACTGGACAGCTTTGATTCACTCTCAGTTATATGCAGAATCCTTTCATAGACCCAAAAAAGCACACAGCCTCAGCTTCTCCTATTTGCTGCCTTATTCCTAAGTTCTGCTGCCAGCTCTGCCTGGTACAAGAGAAATTTTGTTCTCTGGATTTTTCGCCTTCACATTATTTATTGGCAGTCTCTCTCTCTTGTAAGTATAGATAGCATCCTCTCTGAGGGACAGCTGAGCTTCCTCTGGGGTGTCTCCATATCCATGGCACTAAGAAAACCATCATTATCATTGTGCAATTTTATATATTCTACTGGAAAATACCTAATACAAAAGATTGAATGAACAGAGGGTAAACACTTGCTCTCTAGACTTTGGGGTGACCATCTCTTCTCTGCATTAGATACAGAACCTAATCTGATGCAATTTTATTTTAATTGCCCTCTTTGTTATTCTCTATAAAGAAAGGATAGTAAAAGCAAAAAAAAAAAAATGCACACTTTGGTGTTTTGGATGCTGGTCTGACCTCTGAGCTTGTTCACTTATTTTTAAGAACGCTTATGATATTCAAGGAGATTGAAGGATGACTCAGTTTCCCTAGGGTTGCCAAACAGCTTTGCACCAAGTTACAAAAATGCAAGATTTGTCCCTCTGCCTTTGGACTTTTTCTCTGGGGTTTGGTTTATTTTCTCTTTCCAAAACAAACTCTACTTTTCCCTCTCTTGCCTCTTTCCACAGTACAAGGTAATTTTTATTAGCTGCTGCTGCTGCTGCTGAGTACTACTACTAGTACTAGTAATAGTAAGTAGAGTTATTACTTCACTTGCCAAGAATCAAGGTGGCAGATTTTCATGGTGCAATTTTGGTGGTCGTTGCTCTTTTCAAGAGGAAAGTGAGATCTGCAGCTCTTTGTAATTGATTATGTTACATCTAATTTTCTTGTTTTCCAGAACCATCTAAGAGAAAGAAGCCATTGGCTTGCAAAGTTAAGATAAAAAAATTAAACCTATTTATACTAACAGGTAACTAATTTTCCATGAAACTCTATTTTCCTTGTCTTAATGCAGCTGGCTTTCTTTAGCTTTGGGAGTTTGTTACTATGTAGAATAACAAGATCATACATAGATTAGCATAATAGCAGTTGCAACAATAGTATTTTTTAACAGATCATTTAGTAGTGCTTTGATGTTTTTAACAATCCCTAATGGTTTAGCTTTAGAAATGATTCTCTAAGTGCTCAGAAATTAGGCCTTAAAAAGAAAAAAAAATTGCTCTCATTATAGAAAAGGCACCTATTGATCCCTGTTACAGAACCACGATGCTATCTCACCCTCTAGTTCTTCTGAATAAATAATGACCTTTGACATAATGCAGCACTGGACAGGTTAGAAATAGCAGCTACCCCGTGAGAGAGGCTGAGATATAACAGCTTCTCAGCTAAAATGAAGCTGAGATCTGCTAGAGATGGGGTCACCTTTTCACTCAGTTCTGCCACAGGATCTAACAAGAATTAAATATATTTGACAAATGACCTGAGAGATTCTGCTGAAGAGGTTGTTGTAATCAGAGACAAAGAGATCTGAGATTCTGTAGAAGTCCCCAGGCAGGCTGGACTCTGCAGATGTGCCTGAGGTGCTGGGTGTGGTTTCACCATAACATGACTCCTGTGGCAGAATGGGATTTTATTGCTTGTTCTGCAGCAGACCCAGAGTGTTTCAGTGCTGGTATTTGCTTTTACAAACACTTAACCAGGGTCTTTGGAATTTCTTCCCTATATTCCAGAGGATGTGCCTCCCTGACCTGCTAGCAAGGCTGTCCAAAGTACCATCTGCCAGGGAATTTTGTTGAGCATGACCTATTATTCTGGCCCTTCACATTTCTTGGTCTCTTCTGAGACCCTCCAGGTGAAACACGGGCTGTGCAGCACTACCTTCCACAGAGTTCTCTAAGGTCATCTGCAGGCAACATGCTCCTTGTCCCTGTGTGCGGTGGGCGATCCCTTGGCCTCTGGAAGAAAAGTACTCACATTGGAACATCATACACACAGGGTAACTGGGATTTGCTCAGGTCTTGCGGCACGGGGGCCGCCCGCACAGCCACATCTGTGCCTGTTTCTCCAGCTATCTCAGCCCAAGCAGGTCAGTTGTTGCCGTGTGGTGCTCCATCTCAAGGCATCACCATCACGTGAGCTGGGGGCCCTGCGAGGTCCCTGTAACCTCTGGGAAGGTGGTTTGTATGGAGATTGATGTCATCTTTTAGGATAAGCTCCACCTATAACGTCAGAGGATTAAATACTGCAGTGTGCGTTTGCAAGTCTCTGCCAGGGTTACCATTTTACTCTTATCCATGTTCCAGCTCTACATGCTCTGGTGGTCTCAGCTGAAAGTTTTTTGGGCTCTTGCTACAAGCCGTGGTCCCTGCTGTTTTCTGGTACAGACCTGTAACAGAGATGTTGCATTGATCTTTAATGACTACCCTGCGTGTCCCTGGTGTTTATGTTTTCCCTTCGGAAGTAGAAGTATTGCTTTTTCTTACCAGAAAGATCCCTTTACCATGCAGAGCCTGTAAGAGCTGCACTGAGATTAATCACAGTTGGCTATTACCAGAACTAGGCAGGCTACGCAGAGATTACAAGGTCTAGAGATAAGAAATTAGTAAAACCCACTTGCCAGAAACAGGATCTTGGAAGTGTGAATTTTAGTGGTGAACGAAGGCTTTTGGAAAGTTTGTAATTTCCAAGAAAATCAGAAATAAATATTTTTGATTTTTGATTATTTACATAATCTCTCAAATAACCTGATGTGACAGTGTCCTTTCATTATGTAGTTGGGCATGAACTTTCATGAAAGGTGTCCACAGACCTTACAAAACTGAGATCCAAACTCAAAGTCATCCAGGAGTCCAGATGAGTCATAGGGCTCAATGTGGAATTCTCCCAAAACATGAATTTTCTATCCTAGGGAGTTTAAAATCTAGATTTCAAAATTACGCATACATATTTTATGCTGGTTTCATCACCAAAATTTGTCTTCACAGCAGCAATCAAAGCCTTAGGAGATATATCTGTAAGTCAATGTTGGGAATCTTTTAAAGAGAAAGCCTCCAAATGGGATATTTATATCTTCACAGGCTATCTTTAGGTGCCATTTGTCAAGTTCTTGCACAGTGTCTCCCAAACCTCCTCTTTCTGAAACAGCAGTATTCCACACCTCATTTTTAAACTTTGGGAAAACATGGAAAGCTCCTAAAATAATTTTCATTCATTTCACAGAGCAATAACATCAATGCCAGTAAAATGAAATTGAGCCATCCTGTGCTTCCTCAAAGACAATTTTGGAACAGCTTTTTCACATCAGCTGTGAAGCACTTGCAAGGACAGTAGGTTCCCAGCCCTATTGTTTCCTGTGAGAGGAGCAGAGCAGCACACCACTCTTGGGATCTGCTGCATGCAGAAACAATCTCTCCCTGCATCACAGCATCTCTGTGGGGCGGCAGAGAGTGTGAATGAAACAGCAGACAGAGTGAGCTAGAGACTGGAATCGTATGAAGGGCTGACACTGAGTCTGGGAATGAGAAGGGAGACACAGCAAGGCACTGTCAAAACAGATATAAAGCAGAGGGTGCTGCAGCTGTGCATGTGTCAGAGGAGAGTGTAGATTTTTGTGGAGTGAGGGGAGAAAAACAGAGAAAAGCACATGTAATAATTTTGCATAGAAGCTAAAATCCTGCTAATGAACAAGACGGGAAAGAGAAAGCAAACTTAAGAAATATCCATTAACAAGAGTTCAGCATAAGACTAGGGAAAAGGCTCTTAATCAGTGTGTGGTGATCTCAGAAAAAAGTATTTGCTAGCCCTCAAAGCTGTGATTCCAGAATGGGTTGTGTAAGTGTCTTTCCTAATGGCAGTGAGGGCTGCAGATGAAGATAAAATAGAAAATACAAAATGGATGGTAGAGGGAAGAAGATGTGCAAAACTGTGCTATGGGTTGTTTTGAGTGATGAAAGTGTTTTTAAGGAAGGCCAGGGTCATCAGAAGACATTTCCTGCTGAGGTGGATCAAGGCAGTTTGGGGCATATAAGGCCAGTAAGATCTGACATAAGAGTGGTGAAAATGTTGATGATGCAGGAGTAGTAAAAGTATTCCAGTTCTTTTTGTCTCCTGCACTTGGAAGAAGAAGCATAGAATGCTGCCTAACTGATGAAAACTGAAGGTAAATCAACAGAGATTTTCAAACAGTAGTCTAAGTAATCTGCTTCCATGATCTCAAAAGAAAGAAAGAAAGATGAGAGTTCTCTGTCACTGAATAGGCAAATATTTTATTGATAATTTATAAAAACATATTAAAATACTTGAAACAATGATTAAATATCTGAAGACTAGAAGCTGACTACTAGTAGGTGAACAAGATGACACAGGGAGGTGTAGATCAGTTGAACTAACACCACTCCTGAGGAAAATAATGGAAAAATGGACACAGGATTAAATTAGTAGAGAAATAAAGTGTAGGAATATAATTAATGTCAGTCAACATAGCTTTGTTCCAAATATACCTTGTCAAATAGAATTTATTTTATTCCCTCAGAAGGCAGCTGTGGAGGTATATGGTTCTCTGTAATGATATTGGTCTTATACCATTACCTTTTTGATGCAAAACCACATGCTATTTGACACTGAAATGGGCAGGCACTAAGAACTGGCTAGCTGACACAAGCAGTTTTTAAGGGAAGTTATGATAAATATGGGTTCTTACAGCGTGTTCCATAAAATTTTCTATTGAGCCTATTCCATATCTTTCCTTATACCTGAAGGAAAATACAAACTCCCTGAAAAGTACAGCTGACACTATGTCAGAAAAAATGTCTGCAAAACCATGTGCAAAAAACTGCTGTACAAAGGGAGCAATCAGGATTATTCAGCAGGCCATTTGATGAAAAATGGTACTGTTCAGAGTAAGGCTGTGCATGTGTGGATAGGGAATGGTGGCCTTAACTGCAAGGTGTGGGATTACAGCCTGGAAAATAGTTTGGAGATCAAAATGGATAAAACTACTGAAATATTAAAACACAGTTGTTGCCACAGCAGGTGGATGTAATGTTGTCTTTGGCGATATATGCAATTGGGAAATGAAGGGTAGAAATGCCATGCTACAAATTCAATATAGGAATACAGCATTTGTCCATGACCACAGGAAATACTGCAGAAAAAAGAAAATGTTGTGGGAGTTGGGAGGTGGGGAGAGAGAGGCAAAAACTGTCTTGAAATGTGGAAATTGGGCCTTTTACTTTCTGGTGGTATTAGGAAATGTTGTTTGGATTAGCTACAAATATGATTTTTTGAAAGACTAAGCTCAGGTGGCTTGTTTCTTACTGGTCCTCATTCAGAAAATGTGACTGTACTTCATTATAAAATAGTTCATTCCCCCAGAAAAGGAAGAAAAACTTAACTGAAGTGTCCTTCTCTCTGTCTGCTTATTTCCAAAAGGAACACAACTTTGAGAATTTATTCAGATAATCTTGTCCAATAGCCCCTGTAGAGATAAACTTGGAAAGCATTCAAGAGATGTCATTTGTTCCCCCCTCCACATGGTCTGTCCCTTTAATGTCTGAAGTGCCATTAGAGCACAAGTACCAGAAGGGTGCTTTGGCTGTAGAAAAGAAAGGCATGCATGGAACTAATAGATGCCAGATCAGAATTTCAGGCTAAAGGAGAGGAATATGTGTTTTTAACCATGTTGGAACAAAGCCTTAGAAGAATTGGTCTCTCTCTTGAGCTGTCTCTGAGCAAAGATGGGAGACATTTCTGGAAAAAATGCTAAGAGTCAAAAGAGTTTGGGGGGCTCAGTAGGAGGTTAACATGAAATACTAGGCAACTTGGAGTTCCACAGGCGATCTTGATACAACATCTGACCATGTTTAGTCTTAAGTGTGGTAACAAAAGAGAAGCTCATCGTCCAGTGGAGCATGTAAGAAACAGTATCATTGAGAATCCCAGTCAGAATTAGTGCTGAAAGAGATGCCACATCAGGCAAAGCCACAGTTTGCATACATCAGGGAGACTGGAGTTGAGCAGGGATGCTTCTGCTCAGTCACAGGTTTGGCGTGTGACATTGACCAAGGCTCAAAGGTTTGGGTGCATCAGCCTCCTGGGAGGGCCTCACTCTCATCTGATGTGCAAAGAAAGTTTTTTACCTACTTGCCCATGCCTGAATGTTATGAAAAGCAGGACTGTGGGGCCACAGAAGCTGTTCAGTTCTTGTCCTCACATCACACCTGTCACTCTGCACTAGTCTTGATAGTTTATGGCCTAGTAAAGTTCAAGACTTTACAATGCTTCTCCATTACCTGCTCTGTTGTTTCTATTTGGCATTGAACTATGCCCTGTTACAGAAGGGAATTTACTTATACATTTGAAAATCTTCTTTTCTTTTTTTCTCAACTGCCCCGAAGAAAAACTTTTACTGGGTTCACAAAATACAGAATGTAGCCTTAAATTTCCAAGAATAATTCCTTCTGCTAACTAAATGTGATGTCAAGCAACTGTCTTTATTTTTTCCTTATGTTATTCCTTTTGCCTTTGTCCCTTAGGTACTAGTGACTCAGAGTGGCTTATAAAATATGAAGAACAACATTCAAAGTCTCTCAGAGAATAAACAGTATTATTTCCTGACAAAACTGCACACTGACAATTATTGAGCAACAGCATGACATGCACAAGATATAGAAACCCTAAAAATGGAGCTGACGTGATTGCGAGACTCCCACACAAACCAAGAGTATAAGAGATTCACAGGTAGGACTCAGTTAAACACTCCTCAACCTTGCAACTCACAGATTACATCCCCAAGGAAAGGAAATGTTTTGGGGTTTTCTGACATAGGCTAATGACATGAGCGGCAGCTTCTCAATACTAGCAGTCCTAGTATTTCCTTTTGGGAGTGATGAATTTATGGTTTAACACTTAAATGTCCAGATAATCAGAGAAATTCATCTTCCAAGTAGATACACAGCAGAAGTGCCCAAGTACCTAAACGTGTTCAGTGCCCGCCATTTGCCATCTTCACTAAGATTTCAATTGCTGGGTAGTGCTTGGGACTCTTTTCTCTCATGAATACCTGTATCTCAAGCTGATTCTTTCTTTGTCTTCTTGTACTCTTCCTTTCTTTCTCTGAATGTTCATGGGACGTTCACTCCTCTCTCCATCCTCCATGTTGGCATAGATTTAACTTTAAACAAGATGTGGGTTGTTATTTTGCTGATAAGTCTCTCCTGCCTCTCTACTTTGAATCAGCTGCTTTGTATTCTGTTTCTCTGCAAGTATCACTTCATGCAGGAAGGCATTTTCATATCCATGTATTCTGATATGTTCTTGTATTGTCAAATGCAACATGAATAAAATGGAATTCCAGAGATCTCCTGCTGGAATGCTTCCTATTCTATATGGATATTGGGGGTGTCAGCAGTATGATGTCCAAATAAGTGTCTTCAGAGAAAAAGGTTAAACAAAAGCTCCCAAATTTCCAGCCACAGCCACCAAAGCAGGCAGGTGTGAGATCCTGATAAATGCTTAAAACAGGGGAGTGTGGTTTTATCTGTCTTTTCCTTTATGCCTCTCTGGTACACTAAACACAACAGCTTCTCACTGCCCGTTATTCTGGCAGGCACACCTTTTTAGGAGCTGGACTTGTCTGTCCCCCATTTTTATACAGTCAGTCCTTTTTAATCACTTCCCAGAGCTCTTCAGCCATTCTCTATAGCTACCCTTTTTGCTGTCTGTCGTGTTTCTCCTCTGACTCCGTCTCTGTGGGCTCACAACTGATGAGAACGAAACTGGTGGCAAAGCACAGCATTCCTCCTCCTAGTATGCCAGAAGTACTTCAGTTAGAGCAGTTAACAGCAGATCAGTTCTCTGCAGCAGAGAAGGCAATTATTGTCCTGTACTCAGCACTGATGAGGTCTCCTTTTAGGAAATTAGAAACAAACTGGAGAGTCCACAGGAGGAAGAAAGAACAATTAAAGATGAGAAAGTCTGTAATCAGAAAATCTTGACAGAACCCTTTTCTGAGAGAGAGAAAAGGGAAGAAATAAGATATCCTTCCACTGCACATTTCTTAAGAGTTCAGTGAATAATTGTTACCAGGCACTGGGAGGGTGAGGCAGGTAATCTGCAGTGAAGGAGAGCTGCCCTCACCTTCTTCTAACTGATGTGCAGATGTGCAGAACAAGTCAGGTTTTTGTCCTGCCAAAAATGGGTAACCACTAAAATAATAGGTGCAGCCCAGCAATATCCGTCCTTGGCAAGCTGTAACCAAGCCTGACAGAGGAGCAACAGTTTTCTGTCATGCTGTGGGAGCTTGTCACCATGACAGTACCATAGAGTCTGCTTGTGGGCTTGAGCATCCAAGAAGATAGGGGCAAGGTAGGGTAGTTTCCTGACCCTGTCTGAGTCGTGTGGGCTGGATCCCATCATACAAAGTATCAGAACTGTTGAATTTTCACCTACATGCAAATTTAGTGAGTTCACCCTACTCGTCAGTTTAATTGGACAAAATATCCAATTTGAAACAGTGCCCATATTGCAATTAAGGCACAGAGCCAGTATTTCATGTCATAAAGGCATAAGCAGTATTTTGACAAGGTTGACAGTGACCTGGTCTAAAAAAGCTGCCCTGACCTTACAGTCACTTTGTGCTGCTAGCCTGCTCCTCCACCACTTCCCCAAACAAACTTGTGTGATTTGTCTGTGTGACTCCTTTTGAAGACTCAGCACAGATTGCCCTTCTCCGACTCCAATGAGAATGGCAAAATCTGCTTTCCGGAACTGCAGAAATAATCCTCCTGTGCTTGTTAGAAGGTCCCTGAAATAAACGGCCAGGGTAGGAGGCTGGAAATCAACTTCACTGAGGAGGCCTGCCTTTGGAAACTTTCTGCAGAAGTGCTGTTTTTAATTGGATGGGGTTATGAACTTGCAGAAATCACATGTTGCCCACAGCCAGTTAATCTGCCGTGCTTTTTCTGGTGAGATTGTTAAGAATCATTTGAGCAGGAGTATGCACAGCTCTTGACAATGCTCTGTGTATGTAATTTGCTTCATCATCAATTCCTCCACAGCTGTAGAGAATGCCGGGACTGCTTCCAGCCTCCTGTAACGTCAGCAAGAAAGAATCCTGCTCTGTTGCCTATTTCTGCAGCTCCAGAGCCCTGAGCACTTTCTGCCGCGTGCAGACCAAATATTGCTGTCACATGTGTCACGTTATGCTATATACTGATCCAAAGCCCTGTTGCTAAACTCCTTGCTAAGGGAAGGAACATTAAAACCTGACACAGAAAGAGAGGCAGAGAGCACGCTGACCTTCTGCCACGTTCATTACCAGCAAGGTTGAAAGAGCTGTTGACGATCACAGGGCTGCTGCAGAGCCCCATACTAGCCACATAGGATTGTTTAATTGCACCCTGCCAAATTCAGATCACTCAGTCAATTAAAAGTAACTGAGAAAGCTCAATGACCTTTCTAGGCCAGCAGCATTTCTGGCAAAATGAATTCCATTTTTAGATTTCAGCAGGAGGGATGGTGAAACATAAAATGAGGATTTGCTGCAGCCAGGGTCAAGTTGCCCAGTTTTTCTCAACCAAATGATCTAGCGTTTTATACTCTACTTTCTCCCACATAGTATGGACACACCGTGGAGGGACTTGTGAATTCTTTTTTTTTTTTTCTCTCCTTATTGATCCAGATGCATCTTTTGTGGGCACTGAGGTTGGCAGGGGGAGGGTGCAGGGCTTGTTTGATAAAATCCTCATTTGTTGATGGCAATTAGAGTGTAGCTGTTAGAATCCAAACAACTTTTTCTGTAAGGCTGGTAAGTGTTTCCATGTGATTTCATATGTTCTTTTCATACATAATTAAAGGCAAGTACAAGAAAACAACAGACATTTGCTTTTGCTCATAAGAGATACAGGTTAAAGGATTAGCTTTCAAATGCCTCTGAGAAGTAATGACTGTATGAATGGGGTAAACAATAACTAAGGTATTTGGGGATTTGAAATAGATTTGAAATAGATTTTGAGAACAATGGCTTATACTTTTACATTAAGTAAGAATATAGCTTCCGTAAAATTAAAGGTAATTGCTTAACTACTGTTATTCTCTTCCTGTCTACAAAAGCTATTGTTTATTTAGAAGAGAAGAAAATAAGGAGTGGCTGGAGATGTGTGCAATATTGCAAAACAAAAAGACAGTTGGAGAGAATATGTTTGCTAATGAGTAAGATGTTGAGTGATTCACAACAGTAAACAGTCTCAGCTCTCCTTTCATGTTGAAAAAGGCACTGGTAATATGATGTCTTTCTGTGTGTGTTGCTGAGACTGGGGGAAGGGACCACATGCCTTTGTCTCGAAGAAAAAATTTCTGAGTTATCAGCTGCACTCTGAGTTTGTCGCACGAACTCCTGGCAATAATCACTCAGAAACCACCATGTTTGCATATGTGGTTCTGCAGTTCAGAAGACATTTCTCACCATCAGCAACCATCTTACATATATTTCAGCAATGTACAGTAAATTTGGTCAGAGTGTTTTGGATAGGTCACCCATACCCAACAGTAGAGCTTTCTGGCAAGGAGAATCACTGTGTTTAGAGCCATGAAGGTGATACCCCCCTTCTCCCACTTTACCAAACCGTGCTGCAGAGCAGCACTTGAGCTGGTGTTATTCTGCTGAAACATGTCCTTTACTGTCTTCCAGGTGCTGGGAGGACCAGATGTCTTGGGAGAATTTTCTTATGTTTTCTCCTTCTCTCTGTTTTTGTCTGCTAAGGAGACAAGATGGGAAAGAAATACCATCAACTATGTGTAGGGGACACACGGGCTCACCATCTTTTATGTATAATTAGTGTTTGAGGGGTGAAAGTGGGTTTTGAGAGCAAAGGTTTTAAGGAGGCTGTCATCATTCTAACTGAATAGCTACAGTCTCTCCTCCTGCTGAACAATGGCATAACAATGTTTAGAAAGGCCTGAAAGGCATGAAGAGCAACCGCCCCTCTCTGAACACTTTTCTCAATGAGATGTCTGCCAGTCACTCTGAAGAGCCCAGGGTGGCAAGTGACATGCCTTACACTGCTCATCCCAGTAATGAATGCTACATTTACACAGGACATGAATGTCCAGCAGGAAGTTCAGTGAGCCCTGGAGATGGAAGGCACATCTGGCAGAATGCCAGGAGAATGTGTGCCATTGGCTCTTGAAAGGCTCTGGCATGGTTATGCAGACTTCTGAAGAATGAAGCCAAGTCTGCTGACCTAGCAATATGATCGTACATTGATGGGCCTATGCATGTTTGTGAAGTGTTTGGAATTCCCCCTCCTCTGTGTCTTACATCTAGCAATTAATTTTCAGGAGACAGAGCATTGTGTATTGACCAATGACAAGTTGCTCATGAGTGAACTAAGAGTGCACTTTGTGTGCTGAGCTAAGAACCTTACTAATCCTTCATCAAATTGCAGACTCAGCTGTGCTAAATATTAAAGGCCATGACCTTTGTGGAAACTTTTTCTTCCTCTTAAAAGATCCTTTACTACAACCTGAAGCTGTTTGCATGCTCCTGCTTTCCCTTTGGGGTGTGAAAGCATCCCAGGAATGGTCATTGAGGCAGTGGCTTTGCTTTGGCTCTTCCAGCCTGACTGTGGAGCTATTTTCCACAGGCAGGTAGACTCACCTCATGGGGCCCCAAGGGATCCCACAGGTGAAAAAAAGAGAAGGCAAGTACCCATTCTCAGCTCAGCCAGAGGGCAATGGCTAATGGCTGTTGCCTTCCCTTGCTAGGTTGGCACCCTGCTTTTCTACTGCCAGTCTGTGTCTGCTGCTGAGTGTATGGCTTACACCTCTAAGCACACAGTTGTAGTAGCTGAGCAGATTTAGAAGGCAGGATGGGATCCAACACAATTTACCTTTTTTTCAGTGTACAGTTTCAGCAGCAGGATTGGGATTGTTCATTGTTGGTACAAATTTCAAGTTTAGAAATATTTTTCCTTTTTCTAGGTGGTGTTAGTGAATGGCTGCACCAGAGGGACAAATTATGTAGTAAGTGCTCAGATATGATGCTTTCTAATGAATGATACTTTAAATCATACTTCCACCTGCATTCTAAGTGCTGAATAAACTCCCCCACTAGAATCCTCTTCTCTCCCTCTTTTCCTACCCCCAGCCCCATCTTCCTCACCAGTATCCTTCCTCTCTTTCCTTCCCTCTGCTTTGGTGGAAAGAAGCGTATCTCTCACAAACTTGGGTGGTAAAAGCAGATGAAAACTTTGCACTACCATTGTGTTCACCACCTACCTTTCCCAGGTCAAGGACAGTTGCATGAGGTTAAGTTAAGAAAATGGGGAAAGAAGTGGCTGTGAACAAGCATCCCTGAGTTTGTGTGCTTTGTACTGCTGAAGAATCCATGTGTGAGTTCCCGGTGGAGCCGGGTAGTTTGTCTGTATTTGGTGGTTGTCTTTTCTGTCCAGGCTGGATGTCCTGCACTGCTGGAAGTTCAGCTTATCGTGTTGCAGTAAGAGTGGTGCCTCTGTTTGGCTATGGCACTGGAGTGGCCATGGCACAGGCTGCCAATCCCAGCAGATGACCTAAAAGTGAGATGAGCTCTCTGTCACACGACTGTCTGCACTACCCAAATGTGAGAGGACTGGGCCACAAACATTTTGTCTGTTTCTGTGTGTCAGGTTAAAATTTATGTTTCCTACTGTGGCTCTGTGCTGATCTCTTAGGCTGCATACAAAGGTATGTAAGACACTGCAGTTGGAGAGAAGGGATCCCTGCCACCTGAGGAAAGTGTGTGCTTTCTAGGCAGCAGTAACCTTTGGAGACTGATTCCATGGGTGGAGATCAAGGATGAAAATTTCATCCATTTGGCAGGTTATAGCAAAGCTGTACGATCTGGAGAACATCCAGATTTGATGTGAAAGCTGAAAAGGAAAGTTTCTTCCCATTTTGACTGTTCTTATCCTACTGCCAGGTATTTTTGCAGACTGACAGAGAAACAATAATCATAGGAGCGGCAGTGATGCAGCAACAGCTGCAAAAGCTCAGGACAATGCCAGAAGAATCTGACACACACTTTTCTGGATGCTGATCATGGTGGTTGGTATATCCATCATGTTGTGTTACAAAAACCTTTATTTCCAAAGAGGTTGGACTATTAATGCCAGGTCCCCGTGTACCTGTCTTCTGCCAGCCTTGCTGTCTCAGCTGTTTTACCAGTGCTTGGGCTACAATTCTTTGGTGTAACAGGGAGTGCTGTTTTCTGAAGAAAGTAAACTGTGGTCAAGTTATGACTTGCTTTTGGCCAAATATCCCTGCCATAGCCAGTTTGTCCCATAGTTGTGTCAGCTGGCTTTAAACCTGGTCCATGTTTTAGGCTGGTGATCTCCTTTGGGGCTGTGAGGAAATGTACTGGGTGCATCTCATATCCTACCAAATAATGACCTCTCCATGCCTTGATGATTATGCTTTCCACAGTGGAATGACTGTACCTCTTCCCTGCTGAAGTAAGCGTTTGTACAATCCCTAAGTATATGCATATGGCCAGAGGCGCTCAGACAGCAGACTCCCAGCCCTCTCCAAGGCTCTCTCACTGGTTTTCTGCTCCCTTCTTTTTCATTTCTCCTGAGCTCTTCTAAAAGTCTTCAGTTTAGCACAAAATTAGTTTAAAGAGAAAAATAGCCATTGAATGCTTCTCACCTTCACCATAAGTGGGAAACTTGAGCTGTTGCAGTGCTGTGGATAATTTCTCTGTGGATTCTGTTGCCTGAAACTGCTCATGGGTAAAAAAACAGCATTCCTTTTAAACCATTTTCACATCACAGTCATCACACCTCTCCAAAGCACTGCAAAGCTTCACAGAGTTCCATGTTTAGCAATAGACAGTACAAGCCTGTTGATGTTAGCTGCCACTGTGTGCAGAGATAACTTGAGAAAAGCATCATCATTCTTTCTCTGTGAGGTCTTTAGTCAACAAACACTTTTGTACTTCATTTCCTCTTCTATGAACAGCACAAATGTGGATGTGCCATGCACATCCGTGAGGGTTAAGTGGCTTCTGTCTGCAGGATGCTTCCTAAGACTCAGTAGCATTCTAGCTTATTCTGACAAGATAAATATAGAGTTGCATTTGTGATGGGAGTTTTAATCTCTGCCATGTGATTTTCAAGGAGATTTGTCTTTAGATGGTCTTACAGATGTTTTGTGCTTCCAGCTTTATTGTGAAGTGTCTGCACTTTTACTCTGGGATAAAAGTAATGTCATGACTAACCAGGAAAAATGCTTCAATGCCTCCTTTGAGGAGTTTGTCCTTGCTTTGATACAATTTCTATCTTGTCCTGAATGATGTGATGGTGTATTATCATGCTACTTTTTCAGAATGGCTAAAATGCTGTTAGAGGTGAAAGAAACGTCTGCCCTTTTAATTCTTTTTGTGAGAAAGGCATTGATACCTTCCCTCTATCTTAAGGCAGATGTAGTCAACAATACTGGAAAGGACTGAAGAAATAATGCAGACATGAATTGAGTTCAGTGTTTGAGCTGTGTTTCTTTTGGAAGGATGCTGGAATTTGTCAGCAGATTATCTCTGAATAGCAGTTGCCAGGAAGAATATTTAATGATGCTTCTATGAAAGTTACACTTTGAAACAAACATCTATAGCGTAAGAAGAATCTGTGAAAGTTCTCTCATGTTTCTTTGCTCTTTTTTTCCAACTCGGTCTGCATTAATTTGGTGTCAACAACTTTTCACTGTGTCATAATCTTCATTCTGATAAATAGGGCACTTTGGGTAACAAATTGTTAAAAAAAAATTGTTTCATGAAGAAGCAAGACCCGTTTCTAGCTCTTAATTGTCTTTTCATGCACCAAGAGGTTTCTCACTTTCCCTTAAATAAGTCAGTCTCCTTTTGTAAGTGCACATGTCAGTATCTCTTCAAAGCAGTGGGATTTCTGGTCAACATGTGCCTCAAATACACTTTTCCTGAAATACACTTGGGCTACCTGGGTCCCTGCTCTTCCCTATCTGCAGCTGCACATTTGTGCTGTGTGAAGGGGCATCAAAGCATGAACAGCAAGTACCTGCTCCATCACAGCACATATCACACCATCCTAAGGATCGTGTAAGAGCTGAGGAGACTACCTGCTTTAGTCCTATTGGACATGCTTGCTGAGACAGGGACATGCTGTTCTTGCATCCACACATGTGCCCATCCCTCTCCTTGATTGACCCTGAACTTCACTGAACACTGAGTCCTCCTTCCCATGACCATCCAAGCTGGAGATACAACAAAAGGGCTGACTCAGTAGGATGCCTACACTGAGGCTGTTGATGGTTTTAGGTTACAGACCTGTAATGTCTTGGGTTAGAGAAAGGGTGTGTAAAAATGAAATAAACCCTCATAAGACCCTGTTGTCAATGCCTGAAAGCATTTTCTGTATCATTTTCCTTAAATGTTGCCAAAATGCTCCAAGGAAATGTTGCAACCCTGGAAAGATGTGAACATGTGTGCAAGCTATTGTACATTGCTGTGTGTAGACATCTGGTATCTGTGAACTGTTTCATCCCTTTTTTTTTTCCTTTTCCTCTTCCTTTATGTAACTTGAGCTAGTGTAGTGTCATTTGAAAAATGCCCGTGAAAGGACATGTAGAAGGCTGATATAAGCATGATATAAGCATATCATATTAATCGGTATTCAGCATAAAATCAAAGGGAAGTGATGAAGTAATCACCCACACTTAGATACACAAACCCTAACAAGCAGGAGGTAACAGACAGTATTGAAGTTCAGAGATCAGCTCACGATGAGGTTACCATGGGTCTCAAGGAAAAGAGAAAACTTTGTATGGGATATTTTTGAGTGTTGTAGGATTCTGTAAGAGATTTTTTCAATGTGACAGTGGGAATGTGTGTTACTTACCATGAAATGTTCAAGGGAAGGGCCAAAGCAGGAACTGTGGATCCGTTATGTTGGATCCTGGAGAACCAGGTGTGGTGAATGGATGCTGTGGGG
The DNA here is from genome assembly GCA_013397115.1 of Edolisoma coerulescens. Taxonomy (NCBI): domain Eukaryota; kingdom Metazoa; phylum Chordata; class Aves; order Passeriformes; family Campephagidae; genus Edolisoma; species Edolisoma coerulescens. The sequence goes on from VWZW01001521.1 coordinate 161,030, forward strand.
AGAGTAACACAGAGTGTAAAACAGGTTGTTGGCCGCAGATCTTGTGTGGCTGAATCCTGCACCTGGTCACTGCAGCCTGTCCTGCCTTGGTACTAAACAGCCTCTTCCTGTTTTCACCATCTCACTCACTTCAGTCTGCATTTCTGCAGGTCTAAGCACCAGAACACAGACTGAAGGTCTGTCCTGGGTTACAGCGTGGGGCGTAACCAAACTATGTATTCTACTCTCACCTACATTATTCCTGATGAACTGTTAATGGTGGGTCTCTTGCAACCATTTCCCAGTGCACACCTGACCCCCTAGACTGCAAGCTGGGTGTTAGATGAGAGAAAGAGGCAAACCCTGAATGCAAGGTAGTGTTTCTTTGTCTTCACAAATTGACCCAGCTGTGATAACTACACCCAGACTAAGGGGGGAGCCATCTCTCCCAA
>VWZW01001521.1:161593-185396 GCA_013397115.1 Edolisoma coerulescens
ACCACCACTGGACAGATCCAGAGGAGGACTCAAACTTCCACAAGAGGACCAGATCTTCCACTGGACCACTGCTTTTGACAAGACTGCAACCATCACTTCAACAGGACTGCAACCACTGCTTAATTGGTCTGCAACCACCACCCTGACCAACAGGGTGCCAGGCTGTACTTTGACTTTGTGGGTTTAAGCCAGTTTGCCTGTATCATTGCATGTATTGTAATCTCTCTATTAAATTGTAACTCCAACCTGAAATCTCTCTCAAGGTATTTGTGTGGGGTTCATTTCTCCCACTGGTTTACTTTCAAACCAGCACAAGGTCAGAGGTGCCCCATGTTTTTCAAGTGCCATCGTCTGGGGAAGAACAGAAGGTGTGCCATCTTTCCTAGAGGAGCTCAGTTATCTGTGTGTGTTTGTGTGCACCAGGGTTGTGTGCACAAGCAACCTGGTAGTGAACTCAGGCTGGACTTGCTCATGAGGAGGAGACCTGCACTGGGAGAGACCCATGTTAAAGATGATGACTACACAAGGTTCATGTGAGACCACTATTTGTTCTTAAACAGTCACACAGAACAGTGTGAATCAGCATTGGATAAATGTGTGTCATTTGAGGCGAGATGTTAGCCCTGTGAATGCCAAAGCCAGATCCTGCCACTAACAGCCTTTGGTTCTCACATGAACAGCCTCTGTCATATCCCACATAACTGAAATAGGCAGATTGCCTTCACTGACCTGAAAAGAGCTGACAATACCTTCAGTGTCTTTATATCTATCTGCCTGTCCTGGTGGAGGTGAAGGGAAACCACTCTGTGGGTCCATTTGCAAATACACTTTATGGGAGCCCATAGGTTAATGTTTTGAGAGAGTGATGTTCGTGTGGAGTCAGTACCAGAGCCAATATTGTCATCAATGATGTGGATGACAGACAAAGTGCACTTTATGTCCTTTGTGGGTGACAAATTGGGGATGAAAGTACATTGTCGATACACTGGAGGTACGGTTCCCATTACAAGAACTTTGTAATCTGGAGAAATGAACTGACAGGTCCTCGAGATGTTCAGCAAAGCAGAGTGTGAACTCCTGTCTGATAGAATAACCACAAGCAACAACTTAGGCTGGGTTCCAACTGAATAGGGACTACCTTTGCAAAGAAGGAACCCAGTGACAGACAACAAGATAAACAAGAACCAGAAGTGTTCCCTTGTAGCACTAAAAGAAAACCATGTATTGTTTTACATTATGAAAAGTGTGGTCAGTATATAGAGGGAAGTATTTATTCCCTCTGTTCAGCAGATTTGAGGCCTCATCTGAAATATTATGTAAAATTTTGGGCTCTTCAGTGCAAGTGAAATATTAAGAAACTGGAGTGACAGCAGAAGACAAGGATTAGGTTGAGGAGGTTGGCAGAGAACAAGGTGCCTATTGGGAGAAGATGGATTTGTTTAGGCCAGACGTGAAATACTAAGAGGGAGTCTAATTGTAGGGGTATTGTTTGACAGCCATCTGAACGTGATCCAACAGTTCAGCAATAGTGTGGCCTGCAGGACCAGGGCACTATACTCGGCACTGGTGAGGCCACACCTTGAGTCCAGTTTTGGGCTCCTCATTACAAGGCGGACATTAAAGAGCTGGAGCGTGTCCAGAGAAGGGCAATGGAGCTGATGAAGGATCTGGAGCACAAATTCTATGAAGAGTGGCTGAGGGAACTAGGGGTGTTTAGTCTGGGGAAAAGGAGGCTCAGAGGTGATCTAATTGTCCTCTACAACCACCCAAAAGGAGATTATAGACAGGTGAGAGCTGATCTCTTTTCCCAGGCAACAAGTGACAGGATGAGAGGAAACAGCCTCCAGTTGCATCAGGGGAAATTTAGGTTCCATATTAGGAAAAACATATTTTCACAGCAGAGTTGCCGATCATTGGAACAGGCTGCCTAGGAAGGTGTTGAGTCACTGTCCCTGGAGCTATTTAAAAGAGGTTTAGATGTAGCACTGAGTGACATGGTTTAATGGTGGTCTTGGCAGTATTGGGTGAACAGCTGGACTTGATAATTTTAAAACTGTTTTTCAACCTAAATGATTCTATGATTCTGTGATTCTTATTCCCATCTTAAATTACCCATTGGAAGGTTACAGTGAAGAAAAAGACAGACTCTGCTCAAAGGTGCAGAGTGAAGGGACAAGGAACAATGAGAACAAATTGCAGCAAGGGAAATTTTGACTGAACAGTGAAAAAAAAAAAAATCACCTGAAATCAGGATTGCTCTGTGACAGGGACCAGACTGATGAGTACAACATAACCATGAAGATCTCCAGAGGTCTCATTCAACATAAATTGTTCTGTGATTCCTTAGGGATTCAACAAGTAGAATATCTTAGTTTCTGGCATGCTCCTACCATCATTGCACTGAGGGTGTATGGCTTCCCTGAGTGCTCATAGGTACAGCCAGGGGTCTTCCACACAGGCCATGTGCCCTCTGATGGCACTCCTGCTGTGCACACAAGAAGGTGCTGGAGAAGACATGTGGACAGCATCAGAGTGACAGTAACTTATTGCAGATAGGAAAATGCTATCTGTATGTAATCCTGTGAAAATGAAGGAAAACAAATCCTAAGAGGTTATTTAACTCCTGAAACAGTCCCCAGACACACGCTGGCTTGACATGATTTTTTACTGGGGACCCAACTACACCTGAAAGATATTTTTATAAAATATAATTGCATATAAAATAAAATATAAAAACATTATCACTGATTCATTTCTGAAGATAAGTCTATATGGTATTCTGGAAGCAGATAAGGGGTCAATCATTCCATGCCCTGAGCCAAAATCAGTGTAGAAGCTGTATCATTGTGGCTAGATAAAAACCTACCTAGGGAAGAGTCACCACACAGGCACAGGACATTAACTTAGCCCCAGCAGTTTCAAGCTTCCAGTCAGCACAAAAGCTGCAAATAGACCTCTTTCTGCAAAACTTGATGAAGGTATAACTCATCTCTTATTCCCCAAGCAGGCACTACAATAACTTGCTGGCAGTATCTGCATGTACTTTTATTCCCTCTATGCAGAAATTTAGCGTCTAAAGTTGAGGGATGTGAACCAGTTTATAGTCCAAACATTTTTTTGAGATTTTTGTCATGTTCACTATTTACAGTTTTTTACTGAAAGGGACATATTGCTAAGGAAAATGAGTCAAGCCTTCTCAGAGAGGATAGGGTGATGAAAGAAGACTAGGCAAGCAGTTTTTACGAACTTCTTTTTAATTGGATTGTTTATAAAGGATGCTATTCTTTTATTTAGGCTTCATTGTTTATGGTTACTTGCCATGCTCCTGAGATACTTTGCAAGTTATAAATTGCTCATTGCAAATATTTGATATTAAAGATAGGATTTGATGCGTACTGGTTAATTTGGAGTGGTCACATGTGGGGCACCGCATGTCCCTGCTCCTTTTTATTCTCTAAATTAGAAATGTAGAACAAACACTTGCCATTCACACTGAAGCCTCAGTTTATGTTCTTCAATTTTCACGTATATCTGCCTGACTCCTTTTATGTTGCTGCCAAAAAATTGTTTGTTTAAAATATGCAGGGAAAGCAAGTATACAAGTTAATACGTACTGAAGTTATTTATTTGCTATGGACTGGCAATTCTGGTGTCCTGGCCAACAGAGATGGTGTTTTGATATTAAACACTACATGCTGTGCAAGCTTTGGCTGATTCAGCAAAAGGTCCTTCAGGCTGCTGCGAATCGTTGAAAAAAATGTATGGAAGAGAATGAACTTCATGCTGGAATAGTTAAGAAGCACCATTTCTGAACTTCATAGGTTTTGGAATAAGCTTGCAGGAAAACTTCCCCACACTATTTTATAACATCATTGTACTTTGATTTGATAAAACTTGGGGTCAAATGATGACTTTACCATTAAGGAATGGAAGCTTGAGTTAAGAGAGATTTCAGTTGCTAAGACAACCATCTCACAACAGTGCAGTACTGCAGAAAATAATAGCCATTGTTAAATGATGTAATGAAATTAATGATCTTGAGGCAACATGTTTTGATGTTTTAAGCTGCTATGAGAGCAGGTCATTACATGATACTAAGGTTGGTCAATATATTCTTCTATGACCACCTGTTTTAATTTGTTTGTAACTTTATTTTTCAGGCGGAAGAACAATGAGGACCTATCTTTTTTTACTTCCTCAGACTGCCTGTTTTGAAATGTTGTCTGGTTTTGGAACAAACATTTGAACTTTCTCTGAAATAAGATGTGGTAGGTAAGGAAGCAGAAAACATATTTACCTTTAAACAAATTCTTAAATTATCTCTTTGTTTCTCATGCTTGCTTTCCTAACTTACATAAGGAATTTGCTGTTCAAGAACAGATTCATATTTTCGTAACAAAACTAAACCAAACCAAACCACTGTTATGTCAATGTCTTTGTTTCTTTCTGATATGCATCAAGTTGTTCTTAATGAACTGGAAAAGTGGGCTGAATCAGAAAGCTGAAATTCAGTAATGAAAGAGAAATCAAATGCTCAACTACAAGAGAATAAGAGGTCACCCAAAAGCACTGTGGAAAAGGATGAGGAGCTGTCACGGCCTTGGATTAGGTTCTTTAGAATATATTGTTGTGAAAAAGCTGTATTTTGTCCTTGAATTTATTAATAGCATAGTCTGTGAGACAGAAAAGATAATTATTCTGAGGTTGGTAAGCCTCTATTACAGTAACTCTTGAAGTTGTATACCAGGCTCTAAGAAGATACAGACAAACTGAAGAGAGGCAAGAGAAAAATGTTAAAAGACTTAACAAAACATGCGTTCTGAAGAAAGGCTTGAGTCTGATCTAGAAAAAGGAGTGATTGGTAAATCTTCAGAAATATAGAAGGAATTGAAGAGGAGAATCATCAATTGTGTAGCCAAGCAAAGCAGAACAGAAAGTAATTTGTTTAATTTTAGGGACAGAAATACAGGTTGGGTGTTAAAAGACTTCTCATAATTTTGCCATCACTCTATGCTGTAATTGAGGCAGTCATTGAACAGGTATCCTGACAAAGTGGTGGACCCTGATTTACTGGATGCCCCCCCATGTGGGCAAACCGGAGGAATATTTGTCAGGGGTGGTTTAGATGATGTTTGTTCTGCCATGGGGCTTGGTCTTCTTATCACTGTCTTATTGTATGCATTATTTAAACATACCACAACCTTACCAGTGTAGTCTGCCCTTTGAACACTCTGTAATACAAATGTCATGAATTTAGGAAAATCAAAATTGCTAGCAACAAGTGTAGTTTCCCATTCAAATTGTTTTCTCATTTGATATTAACCCATAACCAAGGAACACAAGAAGTCATTATATGTGTAGAAAGCAGCTGAAAAGAGGACAACCATTTGTGGATCAGGAAAAACAGTGAAAAAGAAAGAAGAAATTCTAGCCTGGTTGAGATTTCCAATACCCTCTGGAGTGTCAGGACTGACATGACACCCAGCTTGACCACATAATTTACCTGGATCTACAGACAGCAAAGTGTGGGTACAAATGAGGCCTGAAGAGTAGAAACTCAGGAGTTATAAGGAATACTGGTATCTTGCTCCCCTGAAAAAGGTGTATTTCTCTTGTGCGAAGACCTTGACCTGCTCAAATTAGCCCTGCTTGCAACATAAGGCATTGATTTAATTCAGTGCTATAAGCCTCTTGTTTGATGAAGTTAGCTGAAATACTAGCTTTTGTTTTCTGATTTATTTTCTTTTACTATCATAATCGTTTTTTCTAAGACATGTTTTTCCTAAGTATTTTTATTTCTTCCTCTGTAGACTTCTAAAATACAATCTTTCTTCTCAGTCTCTCCCACTAAATTCCTTGTTCATTTCTAATGTCAGCTACTGTAGGATCCACCTACCAAAGCCCACCTAATTGTTAGTCATCTCCCCACCCCACCACCTGCAGGCCATGCCATTCATGGCATCAAATCCCTGCTCACTGTATTTCAATTACTCATATCTTCATTTCAAGGTATGGTTTACTTGGGTGCTGTGCTGCTTCTTTCTCCTTCCTGCATACCTCTCCTACTTCTCTCTCCTACTATCTCTCCTGAGGTTTTTCTTAACCTCAGGCTTCAAAGTTACAAGCAAAATGTTTGGTTGGATAGTAAGAGAGATGGTGTAGCAACATGATGTGCAACAGCTTTCATCCTTAATTCCTGAGATCCAGGTGTGCCTGTATGGTGATGGCTGAGCAGTCCTCCTGTTCACAGAAACACAGAATCATAGTATCATCATATCCTGAGTTGGAAGGAGCCCACAAGGACCATCAAATTCCAACTTCTGGCCCTGCATAGGACAGCCCCAAGAATCTCAACATGTTCCTCAAAGCACTGTCCAAACACTTTTCGAACTCTATCAGGCTTGGTGCTGTGACCACTTCCCTGGGGAGTCCAACCCAGTGCTCAACCACCCTCTGGGTGAAGAACTTCTTATTATATCCAGGCACTGCCCTCACAAGGAAGTTGTAATTGCAATGAGGTCTCCCCTCAGTCTCCTCTTCTCCAGCCTGAACACACAAAGTGACCTCAGCTGCTCCTCATCCAGCTTCCCCTCAAGGCCCTTAACCATCTTTGTTGTCCTCCTGTGGACACTCTCTAACAGCTCAATGTCTTTTTTACATTGTGGCACCCAGAACTGCCCCCAGCACTTGAGGTGAGGCCGCTCCAGTGCAGAGCAGAGCGGGACAATCCCCTCCCTTGCCCAGCTGGTGATGCTGGGCCTGATGCACCCCAGGACATGGGTGGCCCTCCTGGCTGCCAGGGCACTGCTGACTCATGTTCAACTTGCCACTGTCCAGGACCACCTGGTCCTTTTCCATGGCACTGCTCTCCAGCAGCTTTTGAAATTTAATAATTGCTGGCTGTTACTCTTATACAAGCTAATGACTGTTTCAGGGCAATATCTCAGTGACATAGATCACAGAATGATAGACTCATAGAATCACTTAGGCTGGAAAAGAACTGTGAGATTTTGGAGTCCAATCATTAACATACTGCTGACAAATCTTCCACTAAACCATGTTGCTGAGTGCCACATCTACATATTTTTAAAGTACCTTTGGGGGTAGTGACTCAAAACTTGCCTGGACAGCCTTTTCCAATTTTGGTGAAGAAATTTTTCCTAATATGTTTGCAGTGAACTGTGAGACTCAACAGTTTTTGGATCTTGAGATTTTTAGTTGTGTTGGACATTTTTTGGGAGATGCAGCATTGGCCAGTAGTGCTAATAGGATGGAAACTGATCACGTGTAGCATTTCAGCGACAGGCATGACAGGAACAGGGTAAAGGAAAGCATGACTGTGACCTCCTGAAAACTGGAGAAGATGAATAGTCCAGATGGGCTGTGGCTTTTTGATTACCAGGAAGACTGTGCCACTGTACTGGATGAGTGGAAAGTGAGGTGGATTGAGAACTGGCTGAATGGCAGATCCCAGAGGTCCATCATCAGTGGCACAGGGTCTGGCTGGAGGCCTGTAACTGGTGGTGTTCCCCAAGGTTCCACACTGGGCCCAGCGTTATTTAACTTATTCACCAGCGACAGGGATGAAGGGGCAGATGCCTCCTCACCAAGTTTACTGATGACACAAAGCTGGGAGGAGTGGCCAATAGCCCAGAGGGATGTGCAGCCCTTCAGAAGGACCTTGACAAGCTGGAGAGATGGAAAGAGAAGAAACTTCTGAAATTCAACAAAGGCAAATGCAGGGTCCTGCACCTGGGGAGGAATAACCCCAGGCATCAGCACAGGCTGGGGGTGACCTACTGGAAAGCAGCTCTTTGGAGAAGGACCTGGGGGATCCTGGTGGACAACAAGTTGTCCATGAGCCAGCAATGTGTCCTGTGGCCAACAAGGCCAATGGGATCCTGGGGTGCATTAGGAAGAGCATTGCCAGCAGGTCAAGGGAGGCGATCCTGACCCTCTACTCAGTCTTGGTGAGGCATCACCTGGAGTGCTGTGTCCAGTTCTGGGCTCCTCAGGACAAGAGAGTCAAGGAACTGCTGGAGAGGGTCCAACACAGGGCTAGGAAAATGATGAAAGGACTGGAGGATCTCTCTTGCGAAGAAAAGTCTGAGGGGGCTGGGCTGGAGAAGAGATAACTGAGAGGGCACCTTATTAATGTCTCCGAGGGTAATGTCCCTGAGCCCCAATGTATGCGAGTATCTGAAGGGAGGGTGTCAAGAGAATGGGGCCAGGCTCTCTCCAGTGGTGTCCAGAAACAGGACAAGGAGCAATAGGCACAAGAAAAACACAGGAAGTTTCACTTGAATACAAGGAAAAAATTCTTTATTTTGGGGGTGAGAAAGCACTGTGGAACAGGCTGCCTGGAGAGATTTTAAGAGTCTTCTTCTCTGGATATATTCAAACCCCATCTTGATGCAATCCTGTGCAATATGCTATAGGATGACCCTGCTTGAGCAGGGAGGTTGGACTACAGGATCCCACTGGTGGTCCTTTTAAACCCTACCCATTCTGTGATTCTGTGGTTCTGCTTTAAAAAGGCAAAGGGGCAATGGGGTAGCAGATATGACAATTCATGCAATGCTGTGAGAAGAGTGCCAACAATGGCATGCACAGATGCATGCCTGTGGCATTAGTCAGACAGGTATAGGTGCAGCCACCAGGAGGGTCAGAAGGATCAACACCTACCCCATTTAATCACTCCACTAACAGTGGGAGAGAGCATAGCAGTGGATTTTGTCTATTTCATGTGATGAGTATGATCATTTTCACTGGAAAGCAAAGCAGAGGGCCAAACAACCTCTTCTGTCTCACCCTCTGGTTCTGTTTGACAGCCTGATCTGAGCCATGTGTCCCACTCATGCATGGATGTCTTCCCTGACTTACTGGAATCAGAGTCATGCAGGAGCATTCCAGGCAAGACTGCTGGCAAGCTGCACATTTTACCTGAATGCTGGCTGCTTGCAGGGGCGTTGTTCATATTCATGCAAGGGTGAGACCCTGACGATCAGAAATGAGAGTAATTTAGCAGTATGAGAATTTTGGAAGGACACGTGGAGATCCTTCTCTTCTACTGTGTGTGGGAGGGAGGGTGAGCAAAAGAGAGCTTATTTTAAACACGAACTAAGTGATTTTTAGTGACTTCTTTGAAGAAAGACACATTTGTTAGTCTTTCTGAGTAATTTAAAGTGACAGAATCTGGTGAGAGACAGCAACATTTTATTAGACATAAAATCCTGAAAAATATCTCACAGTTGTAACCCTGAGACAGAAATAGAGGTGCAAAAATTTTGTAATGTTTTGAGTGGCTTGGTAATATCAGTATACTCAATCCTCTCTTTTCAAAAACATGTCAGCCACCAGTGAAAGGAGTGTGGCAGGTGAGAAGACTGGTTTGATCAGGGATGGAGAGGCTTTTTCTGAAGTTTCTCCTGCAGCAAAATCCCCTTCACATATCAACCTGTAAGAAAACAGAGAAGGAAGAGGGATCTTTTGCCTATTCCTGTTGTTACACCCAAATTAGAAGTAATTTTCCAAACAATTTGTGTATTTTCTGAAAACAATACCTGAACCAGATGCCGTCCACAGGGAATCAACATGATGTTTTACTAAAGGGGACAATGAAACATAGGGTCTTACAATCTTAGAAGCACTTCTACATGGTAAAGAGAAAGAATACCAGGAAATAAGTAATCATAGGGATTGCAGAAAGGAGAGCACAAGAACCTTTTCAATATAGTGAGGTTTTAGAAAGATTTAGTCCAAACAACCTGCAAATCTGCTGTATCTACCACAGCGTGAGAAACATTGAAAGGCAATTCTATTGTTGCATCCCACAAGGGCAAAAACTTTTCCAGCATGCTGCAGCGAAATAAGACTGGTAGGTCAGTTTTGCTGTTGCCTTTCAGGGTAGAGATTGAAGTGCCTTGCAGCTGGGTCTCTGGTTGGTAAATGGCAGTAACACAGCCAGGCAGACTGTCAAGCATGAACTCTGAGCTGTTGTTCATGGTAATTGTGTCAGCTACTCTGTGCACACACGTAGTTTGTCAAGAACATGAATCAGGATCTCAGAGGCAGCAGCTTGCTGCCGGCACCATGAAGACCTTAAAGCGAGTTCTTGTCATGTAAGATACCACTATCCAGCCTCTCCTCCACCCATGGGTACAGAGTCCAGCCTCTCTGCTCATGGGTCCGTGCTGAATTTTACTCCCATGGTGTTTCTAAGGTATGGGAAGCATGTCACTCTTCCTGACTCAGTAGAGGTACACCTGAGTGAACTATTTTTTTTGGACAAAAAGTACACATTTTGTGCAGCCAGACCAAGAGTTTCCATAAACACATGTGTGCGGTCCATTTTTGTTGTAAGTTGCATGTTTTATGTAGACTACACAAGAAAGCAGTGATTACATGAGACCTATTTGGTGTCAGCTGAATAGTGATTACAGATTCCATCTGTGTGCCTTCCACCTCTCTTTTATCTCCCTCATCCTACCTTTGTTTACCAGACCAGTGCCCAATTAAGATGCCTGTGTCTCTTCATGGAAAATTGGAAGCATTTTGGAGTTTCCTAGCCCGTGCAATGAAGAGGAATTGACATTATCTCAGCTCCAGAAATGTTATGCAGGTGTGTTAATACAACCTCTATTTGAGGACAACTAGCCTAACCAAAAAGTAAGATGGATTAACCAATGTGAAGCAGCAAACTAAGGTGTCCTCTGTACCACTGTTGTCTCAGGTTTCTCCACAAGCTGCTGCATCATGCTGCATAAGCTCACCCTTGCCTGAGTTTGATGGAAACTGGGTCAGGCCAGTACTGCCAGCCTGAATAATTTTATCACAAACTGTGAAGTTTGGGGGTGTTTTCACAGCTTCCTCATGAAGAATTGGATGGAACGGTGCCCACAAATCTGCCCTTATTCAAAATCCGTCGCCCTCCATAGCTGATTGTAAGACAGAGCCAAGTCAAATGGCTGCTCTACTTCACTTATGTCCTGAAGTATAGCATCCATTTTCAGCTGAAGGCATGCGCAAAGGCAAAAAGACAGCTACTCCAAGCTTGGAGAGGGTGAGATGCTCTGGGGAGCCTAGCACGGAAAAGTGAAAAGGTGTAAGTAGTGCAGGAGGGGAGAGACATGACAGAAAGAGAAGAGTTGAACTTGGGGGAAGGGCTAAGTGTAGCAGGGCAGGTTATCGGGTCCCTGCCCAGAAAAGAAGGACAGAAACGTGGCATTGCCACCCTCATTAGCTGTGTGTAGGGGGGCCAGGCAAGGCAGGAAGTCTTAAGCGCATAGGAGGGATACTGGTTCTCAGAGTGGTGGGAGGAGAAAGGTAAAGAGGAACAAAATGTCTTTCATTCTGTTTGGGAAATTATAATTAAAAGACCTGAAGCAATCATTTAGAGGTTCAGATAAACAGAAATTATGTGCTTTGAAAGTATAGGAATAGAAAATTAAAATTACCCACAGACTGTAATTATAACTCCTGCCCTCTGATCAGATTAATGTGTTTCCAACAGGTATAAAAGTGACAGCTATTGTAAAAATACTGTTTTAGTCTTACATGTAAAGAGCTGTGCAGTTCACACAAGAATTACCAGAAAAATGGCTTGATAACTGGATACATGAGGACAAGTATGTCTTATGGAGGTTATGGCTGTTCATTTTCATTCTGTTCTCTCTGTACCGGAGGGAAATTTGAACCTGGGGTAAAAATGGGGAGGAAGTGAGAACTGCAAAAAAGAAAGGGTGCTTGTTCCAGTGATTTGGGAGGATAAGTGGAAGGGAAACAAATTCCATAACCAAGCCTCCAGGCTGAGTCATGGCTACTTACATATCACTTATGTCTGACTTTGGAACTGAACGTATTACACACGCTTTGGCAGAGGCATAAGGAGGCATAGCCATTTCAGAGGCTAGGCTGAGGATTGTGATTTGTGTTTTCTCTTCTCTTGCTTTCAATCCCACAGTGATCATAAGGGTTTCACAGACATATGTTCTCATGTCATAGAGGAATCTGGGTAGTTAGCAGTACTGGGGTGTCGCTGTGGAACCGCTAGCTGCGTGCAAGAACCAGGCTGAATCGGGTGAGGCGGAATTCTGATTTTATTATTTAATTCTAAAACTTATATAGACTTTTGAAAGTTCCTTCGGATTGGGTCAATTCAAAACCTTCCCCTAGGCCGACAGGCCAGGCTGAACTGTCCATCTTTCCAGAGACAGTTTCAATAACATCCAAACCTCATCTTTGTTTATAGAACACAAGGAGAAGAAGAGAAAAGTTCCCATGGGAAAGAGTCTGTGCTGTCACACTGGGGATGCCAAAAGATGACCTTGCTGAAGGCAGTGTTTCTAGATGTAGTGGGTTTGTTCACAATCCGTCATTTACTTATTTTCTTTCTGTGAGACAAGGATTAGGAGAAAGCAAAGCAGGCCTAAACCTTTAAAGTATATAAAGAAAGTCATATTGATAGAACTAAAGAAAAAAAAAAGAGTTAGAATCAATCTTCAGAACATTTCTCCTCCCTCCACCTCTTCTCTCTTTTCCCACTGACAACATAAAGACACAAACTAGGGTTTTCTTTCAGTCAGTTTACCACCTCTACAACAGTCTTTCTTCAGCACACTTAGGGAGAGGAGTCTCTTTTGCCAGCCATGGTGACTCCTCCGTGAGAAACAGTTCTCTTGTGGCTTCAATGTCACAGCGAAGGCAGCCACCCGAGAATGGTTCTCTGCTTGCAGTGTGAAAAGTCCCTTCCCTCGACTTACAGCTTTTCCCACAACTGTTTTCGAGGGTTCAGTCTTCAGCCAATGGGGTACCATTTTACGGATGAGCCATTCAGAAGCAAAAGTTCTCTTCATCTATCTCTGGGATCATCTTCATCTCTGGGAACAGAGGTCTTCTTCTTCTTCTCTGGGCGGGGCAAGAATCTTCATCACTCTGTTCAAGCTTCTCACTACATCACAGCTACTTCAACATTTACTTGTTTCAGCACAGGAGCTTTTGCTCATCGTCACAGTCTGAAGGCTCTACCACCACAAAAAATGCTTTTATGAAATTACAGGGTACTAGTCCATCACCACAGCTTTACAAAAGAATTTCATCTCCTCGGTTTAAAGCATCTGCTTTTTCTCCTCTCTCTGGGTTTCAGCTCTTCCTTCTCCACTGACTTTGGTGTCTCTATGGTGTTTTCTTTATGTGCCTTCACCTTTCCCTTTCCTTTGACTTGGGAGAGGATTGATGTCTGCAAGTTTCATCTGCTCTGGAGAATGTTACAGCGCTGAAGGGATTACTCTTACCCGGGCCTTGCAGCTGGCGTTTGTCTCTTGCTGTTGGTCCCATGATCTCTGCCAGGCTGTGGCCGGAGCTATCAAGGTGTAGGAATTCATTTCGGCGGCCGCACTGGGGGGTGCACCAGGCCTCCAGCGCAGCAGGAGCAGCCGAGATCTCAGCGGCCTGCCCAGAACTCAGTGGCAGCACGCCGTGGGGCGATAGCTTCCCCTCCCTTGCCTGGCTGCTGCAGGTGGAACTCCACGGCGGCAGGGTCTCAGCTGTGCCGCACCGTGGGCCGGCCCGGCCAGAGCAGGGCCGCACGGGCAGGGCCCAGCCTAGCCCTGCTGCACCGCGCGGGCCCCTACTTACCTGTCCAGGAGCCAGAAGCAAGAGAGAGTTCCCGGGGTTTGTTCGTACTTAAATGTGGTATCCACATCAGGTGTACAAAACATTTTTTAGTGGCTTAACAGAGTTGTCAACATTCAAACCAGCCAGCTGATTGGTTTTGTTGGGTCTGGAGGAAGCTGTCAGCAGCTCCTCACAAAAAAATCACTTCCGTAGCTGGTGGATTTCTCCTTAACTAAAAACCAAGCTATGCTAAACCATGACACTAGATTCTTGCAGAGGTCAGATATGGGTCCCCTTCTCCCTTCCTTGAGAGTCACACACAACCCTGTGTTTGGACTACAATACTTTCCATGCCCTGTCGCATCCGCTGGCCACTTGTCTGCCCGGTCGGCCTAGCAGGCGACTTGTCGAGGCGTTCCCACAGACTGGTGGGTCACAGCCTGTGACAAGCTGTGGGTTTTGCAGTCTGCTCTGTGGCTCACTGTGGAGCTGACAGCAGCCATTGGTAACTGTAGCGGTTCGCGGAGGCAAAGGACAAGAGAGGGACTCTTTGTAGCAGCAGTCCAGGTTTACCTCCCGAAGGGGAGCACACAAAGAGGCAAGAAGTAAGGGTTACATCTACTTAAATATAGCACAGAAAAGGGGAGGATCAAGGGGATGAACCAATAGGGGAATGACATAGGGTGACGGGTAACCAATGATGAAGGGTTTGGGGAGGAACTTATTCAAACAAACCAATGGGGATAACAGAACCGTAGAACATTCTGGAACTTAATTACATATGCATAAAGAGGGAGTGACTTGGGGGGGGAGACTTTACCAAACGTGGTCCTCAGGGGCGAGGCCTGTCCTAAACACCATCCTCAGCACCGCCCACGGCATCAACCTCAGGCTCATCCTCAGAGCCACTGTCCCTGGCGGGGAAGTCCACCCAGTTAACATCCTTATTGATGTTAAAGGAAAAGGCGGGCTCGGCCACCGCCACAATGCCCCTGCCTATGTTTCCCCCTGTGTTCTAGAGAGGACTGGCACTTCTCCACCAGGGCAGTACACAGCTGACAAAAGGAGAAGACATGCTGATTTCTGCTGTGTGGACGGACCTGAGTAAAATCATCCTGCAGGCTACACGAAAAACAAATGAGGTAGCATTCATCTAGGTACTTGCGCAGTCCAGACTCCTCACAGCGTCCCAGCTCTTCTCTGATTGACAGCTACATAAGAAAAATGAGATTTGAACACAGCTTTGCAGGCAGTGCAGAACGTGGGTCATGTGAATTTTCCACCCGAGTGTCTTCCATTATCTGTGTTCAGTCAGGGTAAAAGAGAAAGCAAAACTCTGACATTGCCAGTGTTATGCAGATTGTGTTTTCATAGATTTTACTTTTGAGAGTGGAGTGAATTGCCAAACCTCTGATGTGACATGTGATTTGGAGATAAATTTCCATATGCTGTTAAAACCTTGTCACTATCACAGTTCACTTGTCATTTATACAAAGAATACTCATACCTTAAGTAGAAATATCAACATGCAGAGTTACTACCTTGTAGGTACTGTCATCCTGCAGATCTCTTGTCCCAATCCACTTTAACTTTGTTGCAGTGTTAGAAGTAATACCAGGATGTAACAGCTAACTTGAAGTCTATGAATAGGGATTTATGAAGTTCTCTGTATTTCTTATACTTTTATACAGTAAAAGAAAGCAACTTTAGCTGGGTAATTAATCGCTCAGTGTCTCTGTGTCTCAGCAGCCACATATTAATTCTTCTTAACTTTCTCATTTCACCTTTCCCATCTGTTCCGTAAATGTACTTATTATGCCTTGACCTACTTGATCTTGGTTTTGCATTAACATTGATTTGGATATTACAGGGTCTCTGTATCTGAATCTTGTTTTCATAGCAGAACATTTTTAACCTTTTCTTGAATGAGGTTCTTTGTAACTCTGGGTGTGGTCCAGAGAAGGAGGGACAGTTGTTGGATCTTAAGTGGAAGAGACAGTCACATAAAGGTTGACAGCAACAACCTGAAAGACCTGTGAAGTATTTGCTAGGTCCTTGTTTTTATGACAATAATGCTGTTGGCATTCCCAGAATTTGTGCCCATTCAACTATTGAACTTTGAATTTTCTGTTTTGTTTTTTTGATAGCTGATGTGAGACAATTATGCCTTCTGGTCTATTAAAAGGAATGAATAAAAATCAATCTTTCAGCATTTAATTGTAATTTTATACTTAAAACTACATTTGTTATTTTTCCATGGCTTTCCAATCTGGATGCACAGAAAATATTTTTAACCAAAGAATAAAATACAGCTATACCCTGAAAGACCGTATTTCTGACATGCAATTTTATTGTTGCTCTTGCTTTTGTTTCCTGCCTTAGCAAATGTTTTGCACCAGTATTGTCTCATATCTGTCTCATAACTCCTAATCAGAATGAGAACTCTCAAGGGAAAAGAGCACTGTGCTGGGAAGAAGGGCAAACAGGAGTGGGAATATGTGTCACTATTTAACTTTTGGGCTCCTGGGCATCACTGTAGAACAAAAAAAAATTGCAGTCCAGCGTAGTCTAGTGGGAACACTAGATATCTTCCTGCCCTAAGTCCCTACATCCCATTGAAAATGGGCTAGATCTGATTTTCTGGCAGTCATGGAACAATTAGGAAGCAGTATGAATGTTAGGACCTTTCATTTTGCTAGTCTAAGGTGCCAAAGACAATTTAAGCTCCTCATGGAAATGGCTCAATTATTTCCTGCCATGTATTTATAGTTAGGCTCAATTATTTCCTGCCATGTATTCCTTTTACTCACTAGCAGTGAGTTTTATTTATTTAGATCGCCTGAGCAGAAAGAAGCTTTGTTTACAGGATTGTTGTGGGGAGGTGAAACAGCCACCTGAATACCCTCAGTTAATTCTGCTTGAACATGAAAAATCTTTGCCCCTGAAGAGGCAAGTGTGTGCACCATTCAGGGAGAAAGTCCCGCCACAAAACTGTGTGGCAGGAATAGGCAGTGGAGCACTTTATGGGATTGCTGTTCTTAAATAGCTACCAAAGGAAGGAGTAGTCACACTAACCACACCAGAGCTATGCATAATCCATTGTCCTGAAGGCAAAGGAACAAATGGGGAAACTGGGGCGAGGGATATTCCTGGAAGGATGCTTGCTGGGATTGACCTTTACAGGCCAAGGTCAAGTAAAGGATTAAGGACATGAGTCATGTATTCAGCTTTCCATCGTTTAACCAGCCTCTGTGTACTATGCCTGTGCGGGCACAAGATTTCACCTCTATTAGGCTACAGACCCCTCCCCATACTGCCAGTCTTCCTCAGTTGCTTTGCATCTTATCCTGACTGTCTGTTCCTTTTTATGGACAATGACACCATTTCCAGCCTTTTTGCACAAGGATATGGTGGCTAAAACCTGCTGCCATTGTATCCACAAAGACAGGAACTAAATGGGCTTTGACACCCTGAACACATGGTGACATGTCTTTGTATGTTTGGTTAGACACAGTGGACAGCCATGTCAGAGCAGCGCTGCCTGTGTCCTGCACAGTGCATCACTGCTTAGTGGGATATCACTGTGATATCATCACAGTGATAAGCATCACTGCTTAGTACCAGAATGAAGTGGGAGATGAGAATGTCTGTAGAAAACAAAATGAGGTTAAACAATAACCAATAATCCTGAACAGATGTTGCTGACAGAAATAAAAGGTGCCCATGTGGGTTTTTCTTGTGAAAATCTATGTGGGCCAAAGATGCTAGTGACTCTAGGGATTAAAGAAAAGAGAGTGAACAAAAGCAATTGCAGAAAGTCATTCTGAAGGTCCTCAGAAGAAAAGGGAGAAATGTATGAAAACTTCGGGTCACATACAGACTGTGAAAATCCTCAGCTGATTTTAATGGGATGGATCTTTTTTATGTTGCTGTGATGGTATTGCTTTGGAGGTCATGTCACAGAAAGTGAGGCAGCTGTGTGGGAGTCATAATGTGAGACTTATCAACCTCTGTAAGAGACAAAAAGCAAAGGAAGGGCAAAATAGCTGGGTTTGTCTGTGAAGAAAGCATAGGAAGCTGAAGGGACTGGGAAAGTCCTATGTGTGCCTTGGCATTACCACACGGGTGTGTCCTCCCTCTGCCAAGACCCTTATCATCACAGGGCTGCCTCAGCATGCAAGTGATGGTCAGTCTCTTGAGGTGCACTGCTTTCACTTGTTCAGGTACCCTGGGAGTCTGGGATGGGCTCTGTTTGGAGATAACGAGCATATCTGTGCAAGCTGGGGTGGGTCTGCCTCCCACGTTTCTCTCTCTGCAGAATGCAAGCCCACCCTTTGCATCCTAGATGTTTCTCAGGGACCTGGTGCTGGGCTGCCTGAGCTCTTCGGAGCTTCATCCCATGTTTTCTCACTCTGACCTTTATCATATCACGAATTTGAGACACCATCATATATGCCCTCTTTATCTCATAACAATAAGGATGACAAAAGGAAAATTAAGGCAGAGAAAAGCTTCCAGTAAGTCATTAGTTTGCAATCATTACCACATTTTTTTCTCCCATGCAATGATGGTTTCCATGGAGACTGGAGCAAATCAGTGGCTATGAGTGTGCATTCTGCTGGTCCCTGTTTCCACAGAAACATGTACACTGGATTGCCAGAAATTAAGTTACTCTTGTCCAGCCAAACAAAGTGGCATGATTCAGGAGTAACAAGTTTCCTTCCAATTTTGTGCTCAGACAGCCAGCCGCAGAGAGTCTGGGCGTGGCAGAGCATCTCACAGCAATCCTTTTACAGGTGCAGTGTGCTAGTCCTAAAGAGTTTTGTTGGCTATAGGGTAGGATTACCAAACCAAAGACACCGTAGAACAACACTACGAACAACTCTGTTCAGATGTTCTGGAAAAAAGCAGGGGTGTAATATGGTCAGTAATTGTTGCTGATTGCTCTGCCCCTAGAGACTGCCCTGTCACTACATTTGGGTGCCATCCTTGGTAGGCTGTGAGAGCAGGAACAGTTGCCTTGTATGCATGCACAACATACATGTGCTCTTGTGAAGGGCATCCAGCATAGCCACAGTATAAGGATATCCCAGAGACATACTCTTGTTCTCTTCAGAATCTGGGGACAGAACTCCATTATTTTCACTGCAGAAGCTTTTGGATGACCAAGCAAATAATCTGCTTAGAGGACTTGTGTTTGCTGCTACAAAAAGTTCTCCCTTTGTATTGGTGTAACTGCTGAGGTTGTCTTGCTGGCTGGTACAAAACCAATCTGCATTTAGGAAGCAGACAGTTGGCTAATGTGAGCTTCAAGCTGGATAGGGAATATACTGTAGTGTACAACATTGTCAAAAATTGAGTTTATTTAGATGCCAGGTTTGACTTAATTTCTTATCAACCCTTATATGAACTGCTTTATATGCAACAGATAGTTACTAGACAAGTTGATCCCTTGTGTGGCTATAAATGTACAACATTTTCTATTCTTTTGTTCGTAGGATTTCTGTCACTGAAAATTGTTGATTCTGTCTAGAAGATGCACATTTTTTATTGTCATTTTTTGACTCTTCAGACAAACACTAAGAATAATGTTCCTGGCACAGCAGACCACTAGAGAAGGGCTTGGAAAATGACACCCACTCTACCTAACAATGGCTTCAGCTGGGGCATCACGTCAATTTCACGTTGATCCAATCGAATTTCTTTAGGAATAAAAAAGAAATTTATTTTGAGATTGGAGATATGATTTTAATGTGCTGGATTGCCATTAATAGCCAGATTAAGGGCTGCTGTGAGATTAAAAAGTATCTCATAAGTCTGACTCTTACCTTCAAAATGATACTTGAAATAATTGTTGGGTCAGGTATTTTTTACTGCATTCCAGAGAAAGACAGATATGAAGGCCAGAAGAGACATCCAGCCCAAATTGCTGCAATGGAGATGATATGCTTTCATCTATTACTGCTGTATATAGGACCATAACCTTGTGGAATAAGCTGCCCTGCCAAGAAAATATTCTTTCTGAATTTGAGCAGAAAAAAAGAATCCGCTGCTTTCAGAAATGGCTTGTCCTAATGGTTAATCATCCTTGCTGTAACAAATTGTTCCTTGTTTCTAATTTGTCTGGCATTAACTTCCAGCCAGTGAGTTTACGCATGGCTTTTTTATCCATTTTAAAAAGCCCTTTAATATTTGTGATTTTCTCTCCGTGAATCTGCCTGTACTCTGTAATCAAGTCACCCCTCTATCTTCTGAATTTTTTTTTTGTGATAAGATAAGCAGCTCAGGCTCCTTGAATCACTTATACAATAAAGCTGTCCTGAAACCACAATTTCTTTTCTCATGGAATTCTCTTCAATTTTTTTTTCAACATTTCTTTGCAAGTATAAGGAAATCTATTTTTAACATCCCTTTAAAAGCACAGACAAGTGAACAATTTATGGGATTCTGACACTGAACTCATCAGTTCTGTTTAGAAAGCTGGAAAGACCTCAGTGCTAAATCCTGTTCCCTCATTCCTACGCATGGAAACCCATTTACTTGTTAACTATCATGTTGCACTAGGAGCTTATGTGTAATTTTGTCTGTTATTAGTCCTGAATCTTTTTTGCCTCCTTTCAGCATACAGTTTGCTAATGTAGCTTAGGTCTTAAAGCTGGCTGGGGGTACCTGTTTAAATCAGACAATAACTTACACCTCTTAACTTGAAGATCTAAATTTTGTCACCCAAGCCTCACTCATTTGTCCAGTTTTATGAGGAATTATGGGTGTCTAGACATGAGACTTGCTCACAGAGCTGCTCTTGTGGACTCAGTGTGGTACTGGGTCTGAGTGATCAGGTGCTGCTTGTCATAGTCTGGCTTCAAAGACTCGGTCTTCCTAGAGGCCTGGCAAAGAAATTAAAATGTGCATAATACATGTGCTCTGTACTAAGGAGTTGTACAGCTGCAGTGCAGGGAACTGGAAATGCTCTTCACATTGGAGTGGTTACCTTCCCTGGAACCATTACTCATTTATTTGCCTTCCTATGTGTTACGCTGTGCAGCCTTTCATCTTCTGCAAAGAACATTCATTTCTTTAAAAGATATTCATTTTAAGTGGGTGTATTCTATTTTTGACACATCCATTTCATATCATTAGAATATCACCCTGCAGTGCTGGGGTGTATTTATTTATTTATTTTTAATTTTCAATTTCTCTCGTATCTGCAACCGGCTGTCACTATGGCATCTTTCCTCCATGTGAGTCAGGAGGGGAGCTGATTTCTCAAGTCATCTGTATCTTCCATGTGTCAGCTGTCAGCTGTACACCAACAGGGGTGGAACAAAGTAATCAGCTGCAAATTGCTTTGGGGCTCTGCTGATGGGAGAGGCATGGGCTTCTCCCGCACCCCTAGGATGCTGGGAAGCTGAGTGGAACAGCTAACGAAACCCACTCATCTCTAGCTGCTGCAACCTTGGCCACAGCCATAGCTGAGGGCTGAAACTGAATTTGGCTGCCTCTTGCTAGGCTTTGCTTGACCACCTGACTGTCAGGGGATCAATGAGGGTGCCCAGTAGGGCAGGCAACCTCTACCATCGATGCAGAGAGGTGTTCGGGTGCCCTTGACCCTAGTGGAAATGGGATACAGCACACAGCTTTCCACAGCAGAAAGTGGGCTGCACAGGGCTACCTCTGTATCTTAGAGGTCTCTACCAACCTAAACGTTTCCATGACTCCCACATCACTCTGTGTCCACTGTGGTCCTGCAGTTGCAAGGGCAAGTATGGAGGGGCTCAATTTTCCAGTAAACTTCTTCATAAGGAAAGTAAGCCTTTCCTTCCTGGATCTCTGGAATGAACTGCAAAACACATGACCTACTGGTTACTGCAGATGGAAATTTGAGGGGAAAGATCAAACTTGTGAGATTAATCATTTTGTTATTGCCTTTCCATGGTGGGCTTTTGTTATTCTGCTGGTAGCTGCGTGAACAAGATTCTGGACTAATCAGTGTTGGCTCCACTTGCTGGCAGCAGTCCTTCTATTCATAGAAGTCATGATGATATGATGAGCAGAAAAGAAATGTTTTAGAGTCAAGAAAAGGGAAGTGATGGGTACTCTTTGGACTGGAATTTAGAATCTGAATGAGAGAAGAGAACAGCTGGAGACATTTGTTTACTTTTGTGATGTAAAGTGTTTGAAGTATTTATGCGGTAAAAACATAAGTAAGAAACTAAAGGATTCCTTCAGCTCCAACAGTTGGACAAATAATTAAAAAAAAAAAAAAGAGGTTAAATAACTTATTATAAATCCATGACCACTTTCGGCTGAATGAGTTACTAAGTGCTCTCTGGTGCTTTTCTTTCCCTGTCAGGTTGCTTTATGGTAGCAGGGTGATACAAGCAGTAGGCTGTCTGCAGCCAGCTTGGCCTGCACAGGGGGCAGGACTCTGAGGGATTCCCAGGCAGGAGAGGGCAGTCACTCTGTTGGAGCTCAACAAACTCCTGTTTGATAAATCTTTGCTAATTTGAAAGGTGCATATCTAGAACAGGCAAGCTGAGGCAACAAGTGAAAGAGCAGTGCAAACAGCCTTTAATTTAATTCCTGTTTGTAGGATGGCTGATTTGTCTCAGAGTGGGAGAAAAATGAAACAGTGAAGCTGACCAGAGCATGTTTGTCACCCAGGGCCTTCACTTCAGCTTCCAGATTATGCCCCCTTTTAAGGCTGTGGTGTTGAGTGCATAACTGACTTCAGGGCTACATAACTATGAGTGCATATAGCTCTGTCCTGCTGCCAGGAGGTCAAGAAAAATGCTAACTCCTGAGTGTAGAATCCTAGAAGACAAGGGGGCTAATGTGTGTGTGTCAAACACCGATAGCCAAATAGCTGTGGAGCCAACCATGGATTGTTGGTGATAACAGCCAAGAATTGTTGGTGATAACACACTGAGAAAGAACAGGATGTGGCTGGAGGAGAGGCCGTAAGGAGGCAGGGCAGCACATTCTGGGACAAACTTCCTTGTTCTGGCTTCTGGAGATGAGCACAACACAGCACAGCACAAGTGCAGGGATGAAGGTGAGAAGTGGGCATGGACCACTCAAGACCCCTGAAGCCCTCCAACCCTTTTCCAGAAAGGTCTAGAGGAATGGACTGTGCATGATAACAAATCTGCATATGAAGTGTAAAGCTTATCTCCAGGGTGGGCAAATAAAATGTACTCCCACCAAGCCGAGGTGTGTGGGCACCCCCAGGACACTCCAGCTGGTTTGCCACTGGAGCCAGGACTGGTGCTCTCTCTTTCTCTATTCCTTTCATTCTCCCTCCCCTTCTTTAATTCGTCTCTGTTTCTCTCTTTCCCTTCACCCTACTCCTTTATCCAAAACCCACTGCCATGTGTTCATAGTAGAGATCAGGGACTAACTTATACCAATTTCCATGCCAAGAGTGTAATTTACTAATAGAATTCTGAAAGCTTTTGTGGACCCCCGACTTTTGTCATTCCTTTTGACCATGAGCATTTATGAATCTTGTGTGTTCCCTTCCCCTTAAGGGTGGGACGTCACAATGGGATAAACATAGAGCACCCATGAAACTGAGTGTAAATGCTGGCACAAGCTCTAAATTCTCTGTATCATCTGGCATACAGCCCTAATCCAGTCGACAAGTTTTCTTGCTTCACCGAGTTTCATCTCTGCCCTGGTAGCAAGCACATGGGATGGTATATATTTCACACGTGTCTGCTCATGGGCTGAGAATTGTAATGACACAGCAAACATGTGTTCAGATCTCACTGCTCTGAGAGCCGTCAGATGTCAGTTGTTACTGCCTTCCCCACTCCAATGCAGGATGGTGTTTTTTAGCACCAGTCTGCCCTTGACGGCAGTTTAATATACAGAACAGCAAACTGAGTCTGAGACAGGAGTACTATCATCTTCTGCCAACATCATGGCTGCTTACAGTGGGCAGCAGTGGTGGGAATGTCTTAGCCTAGTGCATCCGGAGTCACAGCTTGTTGGGGTTTAGGATTCTTCCTTTTGTTCCTTTCTCTTAGGGAATTTTCTCCCATATGTGTTGCTAGGAGACAATAACAACTGGGTACTTAAGAGAGACAAAAGAGGTTGCCACAGCTCAGGGGAGGGGTCCAGCTGGTCTCTCTTTTTACTTGGGGGTTTCCCTGGGAAGGGCAGAGATGCTGTGAGATTTGGGACT
>VWZW01001521.1:185816-267552 GCA_013397115.1 Edolisoma coerulescens
ATAGTTCCTGCTACAGCTGTGGAGTTTCTGATACTTCTTGTCTACCACCCGGGATGGGATTTTGTGCTCATTCCTGCTGTTCCAGCTTGCTGCTCCCGAGGGTCCGGCTGGGCACTGGAATCAGCTGCCCAGGGAGTTTGTGACGCCTTTCTTCCGTCCCTCCCCGGCTCGGCCCGGCTGCCATCACCGCGTGCTCCCGCGCTCGCTCCGGAGCCCCCCTGCAGCCGCGGGGGAACCATCGCACCCGCCCTGCGCACCGGGAGCCGCCAGCGCCCCTGCCGGCCGTGACCGTCACTGCACCCAAGGAGAAGTGCCTAAAGAGTGGGAAGAGACTGTTCAATGGGTTTTCTGGTTTTTTCTTTCGTTTGTTGTTGTTACCATTGCTGTTGTTTATTTGCCTTGTTATACACGTATATACTAGTAAAGAACTGTTATTCCTTTTCTCATATCTTTGCCTGAAAGCGCCTGAATTTCAAAATTATAATAATTTGGATGGAGGGGGGTCACATTCTCCATTCCAAGGGAGGTTCCCACCTTCCTTGGCAGACACCTGTCTTTCAAACCAAGATACAGCTGTCCCTGTCAAACAGCTGTTCGGAGATCCCTGTTTGCTGATGACGCTTGTGCATGCTTTCCCAGTGATATCTGATACACGTCACATACAGCACTGAGCACCCTGACACCGAGCAGGTGTTACTAGGGAAGCCATGACCCTGTTTGCCCTTGGTCCCAAAAGAAAGTAGTAAGGCAGGATACATGAGTGCTGCAATAGGATAGAGGATAGAGTGGTGCCATAGAGTATGGATGAGAGGCTGCTCTGCATGTAACCAGGGGTCTGTGTTCTCTGTAACTGGGGGGAAGGAGAAAGAAAGTCGGGAGGAAACCTGGTGCAAGCCTGGTCCTTTGCTCTGATATGTTTATAGGAGGGAAGTTCTAGATAGATTGCCAAGGATTACAATGTCTCTGGAGTTTGCAGTAAATTCGGCAGCCAACCCATTAGGTTTACAGAAGAGGATTTACAGTTATTGTGAAACTTCCCAGGAGATGCTGTTATGTATAGGCTTAAGTTCATCTTAGTGTGGAAGCAGGGTACAGCCCTCGAAGGAACACTTTTATTCTTGAATTTTTGATGTAGAAACTTCTCTGGAATATATCTGCAGCTTTTCTGGCTTTAGTTTTCTCTGTGCTTTTTTTTCTTTGTTTAGCATCAGTTCAGGGAAACCAGATATAAGAGTTTTGGGTTGTGATTTGTGAGTAGTGTTGTTATTGTGTGGGAAATATACTAGTATCCTGACAGAAATAAAATTAGTTAGATGATATTATGCAAACTTAATATCTTTGACTTCTTTTCTTTTACCAATTGATCTTATAAAACTTTGACATGTGCTGCCTCTCAGCAGAGAGTCTTCTGTAAAAATTACTAAGTGATATGTAATTGTAATCACTTCAGTTACTTCATACACTCACCAGCAAGTAAATAAATTTGTTTCCTTGCAAATATGCCTTTAGATTATACAAAGTGTCTAGTAGGAGACAAATTCAGGCACTGAAAGCTTTTGAGAATGGATTTTTCTCAAGATACCAGATATTGATCAATATTTGCTAGATATGTATTAAGAGATGGTTAATAAAGCATACTTTCTGTTACAGCAGAGGAGAGAGAAATGCTTTAGTTTATGGAAAGCCAAGGTCATATTACAGAGACTGTAGTACCTTTTACATCTTTGCTGAACACATCTGTGGGGTAGACATATTTCTAGTGCTGATGAAAATGCATTGTAATTACCAGGCTGGGAGGGACACTGTCACATAGGACAAAGGAGGAAAATTCATTTTTTGGCAGTCCAGGTGCCAAGAAAACAGGTGGATAAAAGGTGAAGAACATTTCCCTTATGAGAGGAAGCTGAAGGACACGAGCAGCTGCAGCAACAGAGTAATTTTCACATTTATGTTGTGTGTTTGCATCAATATACACAGAGAGAAAGACTGCTACCTTTATACTCTCCTTTTCTGAAGAAGTCTGCTTAGCTTTAATGAATCATTTCATGAGTGCATGTCTCAGCCATGATTTACATGTCCAGGTTCACCCAAGGCATCCTGGCCCCTAGAAGTCCTGTAAGACTGTGTTCAGAACTGCAGCAAAGGGTTGAGCCTTGGCTAGTCAACAAAGCAGGGGCAGCAGGCACCACGGGTGGGTGGGTGGCTCAGGGCAGTCCTCTCTGTCCTGGGGACGTCCAAGTTGTTATGATCAGTCTTGCAGAGAGCAGGCTCCCTGCAAAGAGGAAAGGTCTGTTGTGCTAGCTAGAGCTAGAAGAGTAAGGTAAAAATCTCGTCGAGGCAGCCTGTCCCTGAAGAGCCTATCCTTTCTAGCTGGAAAAGTGGAGCAACAGCTCACAGTCACTCTCTTTGATCCCAGCTAGGTGCTCTGCAGCATCACATCATTCTCGTGTGCTTCTCTGGAAACATCTTACCCAGAATGATGACTTCTTTCTCAGATGGAGAAGAGCTTTTAGCTGAAATGGGCAGGTTCCAGAAGAGATGCTGTACAGTATGTTTTTGAAGTGCAGATGCTGGCTGGGAGAGTTTTCCCAGCCTCATGGTGGTGATTAAACTGAATGACTGCTATCTGCCCTACAGGTAGCAAATAATGCCTCATTGCCTAATATGTGTTTCATTTTGAACAGCTTCTTGGAAAACTCTGTGGTAGCTACATATAGAGTGGAGTGCAAACATTTCCATTATAGATTTCATTTTGCTCCTTAATAACAATGTGCAATAGATTTACCAAACATAGCACTCTCCAGGTTAATTTGTATTTGTTCAGCCTGATGTAGAAAATCTTAAATGCATCTGAATAACAACCATTTGCCATAGTTCAGGCCATAGCTTTCTGGGCCACTTTTGTGTAAGGCACATATGTAGCAGACAAATCTAACAGATTCTGGGGAGAAGCATCAGTTGTATTGGGAACAATTAACAATAAGAATGAAAAAATCCCTCTTGATATAAAAATTTTGTTCAGAGATCAAATACGTATTAAAGTAAGTATCCAGCATTTGCCAGAGGAAGGTCTGGGACTGATTATATTTTAAGCCGGAGAAAATCCATTCATTAGAGATGACACAGTTTTAAAAACACACGATTCTCATGCTCGTGCACCAGTCAATTTGCAGATACAGGTTTTGATTATGCTACTGAAAATGGTGTTTTCACAGCCCATCACAATTACAGCCTGTTAATTGACTGTAGCACCAAGGGATGAGGATTAAGAAAGGGGTTGGGAGGTGGAGAAGAAGGCACACCAAGGAGAGTGACAGGATACCTGGTGGAACTGGAGAAGGAATTTCTACACTCTAACCCTTTCTCTATCACTTAGGTAAATAGGCCTGGGTTCTAAAAGAGATAAGATTCCTGTCAGCCTATTTCAGTGCATTTCTAATCACTGTGGTTAACTTCAGATGACAACTAACTACCATGCAGCCGTTTGTTCACTCCCCTTCCCTGTGGTGGGATGGGAAGGAGAATAGGAAAAAGGTAAACCCCATGGGTTGAGACAAGAACAGTTTAATAAATAAAATAAAGTAACTATACAATAACCACAACAACAACAACAGTAGTAAAGAAAATGGGTATAAGAAAAAGATAAACAGGAATAAAACTCAATTTTAAACAAGTGATGCACAATAAAATTGCTCACCACCCACTGAGGACTGCTTAGTCCATCCCTGAGCAATAATAGATGCCCTCTGGCCAACTTCCCTCAGTTTATATAGTGAGCATACAGTTCTGTGATATGGAATATCCCTTTGGTCAGTTCAAGTTGTCTGTCCTGGCCATG
Source organism: Edolisoma coerulescens (assembly GCA_013397115.1). NCBI lineage: Eukaryota > Metazoa > Chordata > Aves > Passeriformes > Campephagidae > Edolisoma > Edolisoma coerulescens. The sequence continues at coordinate 189,655 of VWZW01001521.1, forward strand.
CTCCCTCTCAGCTTCTTGTGCACCTGCTCATTGGCAGAGCACATGAAACTGGAGAAGCCTTTGACTTAGAGTAAGCACTCCTTAATAACAGCTAAAACATCAGTGTCTTATCAACATTATTCTCATAGTAAATCCAAACGATAGCACTGCACCAGCTACTAGAAAAAAATTTAACTATCCCAGTTGAATCAGGACAATCAGAAAGCAAGAAACATGGCAATCAATGCATCAGACCTTGTCTGAAAACTGGCAGTGACTGTACAGACAAGGGCCACTGAGTTGGTTTGTGTCTGTTGAAGAATTTCACTCATTATTCCTGTGCTGTACACAGCAGGAACCTCCTCCCTGGGATCTCCTGTCTTCACAGGAGTTTGTAATTAAACTGCCCCTTAGAGTTCTGCAACTTTTCAGCAGCATTCCAGGCAGTTCACTGGTTACAGAAAATTGTTTATTCAAAAGCTATTGATTTTAATGAAATGAGCAAAGCTAAGCCCCAGAGTGTGGCTCATCATCCCCAGTCCAATTTGATGGATGTCTCAGGCCAATTCCACCAATCTTTTCTGGGCTGTGCACCAGTTCTGCAAGTTCACCTGACCTTGGAGCCTTAAATGAGCTGGTCCCTGATGTAGCACTGCCTGGCTCAGAAATCTCTAATGCCTTTTTGCTATAGCGTATACATACATACATACATATATATATATATAGGAAAGGAAGGAAATAGAGAAGGTAAACAAAAGTAGCAGAGTAAACAGGCAGCAAGTCCATGCTGAACTACAAGTTTTTCAACCTCTTGTCCAGGTCACTGCCCTTAGGACTTGCCAGCACCACTTATCCTATGTTCTTCTGCTGGGCAAAATGGACTTATATGTAGTAGTAGGTTATTCCCCGGATTCGATTCCTCCTCAAGGTTTTCATTCCCTCCTTCTGCCTTGCCTCATGCTGGATGGCAGAACTTGGCCTACTGATGTGCCTGAGCAATTCCACAAAGGGTAGCATTGCATTGCCCTCAAGGGAGGTTTTGCACTGCCAGCCATCACTCTGCTAGTTCCTGGTGAGGCCAACTCCATGTACGTGAGAACAGCAGTGACAGAAGGGATGGTAAAAGTCATTGTTAAAGAAAGGAGAAAGAAAAAAAAAAAGGCTTACTTGGCACCCTGTGTCATAGCAGCTGGGTGTCCTCTGTCTCCACTCTCCTAGCTTCTGGATGAGTTACATCTAGATCTTTCAGCAATGCACAGGGTTCATAAAACAGTAATGTTCCTTCATGAATATTTCAATAATTTCATCAGATTACACGTACAATGTTTTTTGTTCCCTAATGTCTCATCACTGTGTCTTTTTCTGTGATTGTAGATAGTAGGTAATGCATCTTTGTTTTCCTTCATGACTCTGGGCAATAGCTTTTGACAACAATTAGTGATATGGGTGTCTCTGTTTCCTAATTTCTGGATGAAAAAGGATCTTACTTTAATTGGTCAGTTCCTAGACTTTTTAACAAAATCAGATATCATTATAAACGCCAACACCAGAAAATGCTTTCGAAAGCTGAGACATCTTCTCACTTCTACTTTTGGCAGGCATAGCCTAGGAAGAGACACTGGGTTTTGGGTTCTTGTGATTTTGGAAAAGCTTTTTGCTGGGGGAAGAAAGCTCTGGCCTTAGCATCTCCTGTGCTGTCCATGCAGAATAATTTTCAGTAGCAGGGAGGCCACTGCCATCTCTCTCTTTATTGCTAATTTACATGTCTTGTTCATGGCTGAGCTCTAGATCTGCCACTTTTCATGCTGCTTCCATTGACAGTATTATTACACAGACTTTTCAATACTTTGTCCAGACATTATCTCTTCTAGCAGTGCATGGCTTCCAAGACCTGGCAGATGTCTATTGCCTTTTTGCAAGCACAAATCCATCTCTGTTAATAACCTCTCTCCTAGCCTTTTGTCAGTCACATGGAAAACAATTTTGTCTCTAAGTATATCATTTTCAGTTATCTCAGACTGTTGCTGCTGCTCTTTATGTCTCGGTTTGGCTGTATACGTGTCAATTCCATTTGTTACAACATGATGAGGCAAAAATTGGTGCTGCTCAAATACAATGTTCAATTTAGGGTTACAGGCTTTCCTAAATATTTTTAAAATGTCCAGCAAAATAAATTTGTCTTCTAGTTGCTGTGCTGATACTATGTGTTGATAGAGTTCAAAAACTTCCTCACCCACTGTGTGGAGAGAAACCCATGCACCCTGTTTCTTGAAAATTTTCTCCTCTTTCACTTAACTTTTAGACTTTAATTACGTAGGTGAAAGCATTGACCCCCTTTCTCCAGTTCTCTCCTGTCACCAAGGAAATGTAGTGGCTGCCTGGATTAGTCTGGGATGCACTGCTTTGGCTTTGGGCTACACAACTAGTTTTGTGCTTTTCTTTCCTCTTGTTCTCTTTTTAAACCAAATGTTGGAATCCCATGGTGCGTAACATGAATATTTTCAGTATGATCATAATACACTCGGTAAATTTGGGTCTATTACTGCACTGAGCTTTTACTAATGTTTCCTAAGTTTGTGAGTGAAATGTAATATCCCTGTTTTGGGTTTGGTCACAGTTCCCTCCGCTTCATGCATATCTACCCTATAGCCTGTAGGAAGCAGGATGGGAACCTATCAGGGTGCAGGCAGGTGGTGGATCAGTCTCAGGCCTGCTTGAGCAGGTCTGCTGGAGGGCAACATGCCATCCCATTGCACCAGACTGCAGGGTGACACTGACCATTCCCTTCGCAGGACAGAGGGTGGAAAGCAGAATCATCATGACCTCACCTGATTCCTCGTTACGGTGGAAATAAGTGGCAGCAGCAGAGTATTGCACCTTCATTGATCCTTGAGGCAATCCTGCCAGTGAGACCTAATGGGTGGAAACACCAAATCCATAATTTCTGCTCGGTACAAAAGCAGAAGTAGCATTTGCAAATTAAACATGTGCAAGTGGCTTTGGGCAGGCAGGGAAGGAAGGCAAATATCAACTTTAGCAACTGAAAGGGGTGCCAGTTTACAGCTTTGCAGACACTCTTTGCTGATAGCAAACCACAGATCCTGTCCTGTCTGTCTCTGTATCACCAGTGGCCTCAGCTGAAGACACAAGAAAAACAGACAAGGGCTTTTAACTCGAATAGAGTCATTTTTCCATACCAGATCTGACTGCATTTTGAAGAAATTTAGTTGAATCAACTACACAGTGAGCAATGACAGTTGTGGGAAGCAGAGGTGCCTGTGGTCATTTTTGGAAAAGCTCTTGTGTGAGGACTGGTCCTGCTTTCCCAGTGGATTTTCCTTCACGCCCAGACATTTGTGAGAGCTCTAGCTGAAGCCAGCAACAGTGTGGACAGCATGGTGCAATTCTCTCTGGGTGGCTCGGCAGGCACCATAGGGGCTGGTGCTGCTCTGCATTCATGGTCTTCTTCCTTTGTAGCCCCATTGCATGCTGCTAACTGCAGCCAGCATGGCAGCCACAGCCTGAAACCTCAGCAGCAGGGTCCCTGTTCACCCACCACTGCACCTCATCTGTTCCTGGGACAGCATCCCTGCAGTGGGCAGGACCAGTTGCAGCAGCCACATCCTTCTCACAGCCAGGTCTTTTGTAAGGACGCATCCAGCATAACACAGTTCCACCTTCCCAGGCAGAAACACCAGCTGTGTGTGAGTGAAAAAGGTGAAGAGAGTAATGTTTTAACTCTTATAAGAAGGGCTAAGTGAGGTCAAGGTTTATAAAAGACGTCAGACTTTTAGTCAGACTGCTCAGTTCTTGTCAGTTGTTGGCCTTACATGGGTGGACTCTCAGATGTCAGGTATTTCTGTCAGGTGCATACAGACAAACTCACCACAGCCCATGACCAAGTGCTGTGACAAGACTAATGAGCCTGGAGGAAGAGTTGTTCTAAGAGATCATTTTGGTATACCACCCATGCCCTGGCTCTTTCTCTGATTTGTGTAAGCTCTGAATTTGTGTTAAATCTGTTAGTGGTCCTCTCCTCCTCTTTTTTTTTTTGCATCTCCCTGTGTCTTCCTCTAGGATATACCTGCATACAGATAAACTATTATACTCAAGTTACATAGCTTATCTGAAGGAATAAAGGTGTGTTTTTGCAGCATAGGAGAGATGGTGGGAAGATACTTTCCAAGTGGTTTAGATCTCAGAGAAAGGCTTATGAATCCAATTCCCAATAATGACATGTAATTTAATAGTGACCTGAGTGATAATTTGAGGAAATGAAAATTAGTGTGAAGCTTATGGCCTGTAGGTACAAATCTGCTCTTTAAAAATTTTCTCTCTGTTCTGTAACTCAGATTCTGTTTCCTAGTTTCTTTACTATCCTGCATGTATTTTCTTTCAATTTTGTATTGATCCTAAACATTATGAGGCCTCTGCCTTCTTTCTGAACTGGTGGAGGAAAAAATATAGAGGGAGTAAACAACTTAACTAGGGCTGTCCTTAAACAGAAGTATTTAAACAAGCACCTAGGGTGAAATAATTCCTGTAACAGGATATGACAGGGCCATGAGATTCCTTGTAACTGTCTACACAAGGAAGCAGATGATAGCTCTCTCTGTCTGAGTTCAGACCTCTTGGGAAAGCACAGAGACAGGTAGCCTGGATTTGTGGTGGTGCTAATATAGCAGAAAGGCTTTGGGCTCAAAGCTGTCTTTTAACCAGACATCTCAGACATCAGTTATCTCTGCTCCTTGCAGAGCATTGTTTCTGGTTTTTGCCCTGCATGATAGATAACCCATTCCCTTATTATAAACCAGGACTGACTGAGATCTCAGACTTACTCTGCCATCCTTGGAATTGCCTCTGCTGCCCTATTCCCCTCCACACACACACTTTCCCTCCTGTTGAAGAAGTACACGGTGGGGGAGGGTAATGTGAGGACATATTACATAACTTTGTTCTGCATTTGTGTTGCTAGTGGTTACCTTCTGAAGTCTGGTATTACCATACCCATTTCAAGTCCCCTGACACTTGTACAGTTGAATTGGAATGAGGCATTATAGTATTATCAGATTAGTCACAGAGTGCATTTGTAGTGCACATAGATTAGTAATTAGAAAGGTAGCTTCAGCTGTCTGGATGGGTCAGGAGATCCTGATTTTCCAGGGTCTTCCGTGCAGAAAGAATACCAGCTGCAGCCTGCAAGGTGTCACTAGAATTATACTGTGGGAGTCTCCCATGTCAAGGTGCTTTTTCCTAAAGAACTAGCAAACACCAGCATTTTTCTCAAATGGAGTGAGTCAAATTCAAATGACCTCTGGCATCTCACTAAGTGGTCCTTCAGAAGTGACTGTTGAGGATGGAGTAATGCACTTCACTCATAAGAGAGAAACAACAATATACTTCATTGATATAAGGTAGTAAGTTAACAAAGTTTAATGGTGAAGTGGCAGTAGTTTAACAAGATTTGATGGCATGGTACACTTGATTATTAATTTCATAAGGACAGGGCCAGACAAAACTGTCAGAAAGATCCTGCCATTGAGTCATAAGGTTCAAAAAGGACCCCATTGCTTTCTAAACTTCTCAGAAATTAGTGTAGGTGCACCTGGGTCCAATTCTAGCCCTAGACTTGGTCAACAGTTTATGTATAAAGGATTATATGAACACAATCAACTCTTTATATCTCTTAACTAAAATTCCAAAGTTTAGCATGCTATTAATCACTTACCAAGAATGTGCCAAGGAATCCCTCAGCCTCAAAGAGTAACCTGGAGAGGTATCTCTGCTCAAGAAGACATCCTGTTGCGCAGCCTGTTGCCATGCAAGAGAGCTCAGTGAGCCCTGGGCTGTCCACTGTTTATAGCGTAAGATGGGTACAGAGACAGGAACACCTTGGCAGCAACAGTGTTTCACCTAGAAACTCTTTTACTGGAATGCGTCGCTTCAGTTCCCTTGACCTCACCTTTCCAATAAACATGTCCCCTGCTCTTTGCAGTGTTTGAATTCAAGCAAGGTTCAATCCCATGCAGAGACCCAAGCCATAAGTCATCTTTTAGAGGCCAGTCACTGTTTGGACTGCCTGCAGCTGAATTCCCCCAGCTCCTGTCAGTGCACCACCCTACTGGCTTCATTTGGTTGGCACGGCAAGCGGTCAAGGCATGATGCAGCTGAGTTCACCAAGAGCATCTGTAGCACCTTGTTCTGTCTAAGGCTTTCTGGCTGTGATGTTCATCAGGAAGCTATGTATTAGTGCTCTACCTCCTTTTCATTGTTTTGTGGTGCTACGTCTGGCATTATCTGCTACTCACTAATGGTGTAGGACATATTCAAATTGTTCAAACTTCTCTGATTTCTGTTCAACTCCCATCTTTTAAGTGAGTCTGTCACTAGGAAACAAGGTATTTTCTTTTTACGTTTTGAACCACAAATTTCATGTTCCTTCATCACATCACTCTAGTGCTTCTGATCTTATTCTAATAAAAATTCACTAAATTACTTCAGTTACTGCACTGCTTCTTTTCTCTAGGGCTTCATCTGCTCTGGATGTATATAGGAAAGTGTTTGGTTTCTAAGTGGCAATACATTCTGTGTGGAAGAGCTCTGATTCTTCACATCTGGATTTTTCAGGTTCTGCTTAATTCCTGCAGGAGGTTTGAGAAGACTTTAGGCACTGCTCAAGGCTTTAAGCCTTGTTCTGTAGGTCTACTCACTGGTCAGTGGTGCTAGGAAACTTTTGTGTATAGGGCACATCCCATGACTCTGTATCCTTTGCGCAGTGCCCCTATTCATGTGTAATGGAAGCAAAGCTGAGGAAGACCTTTGCAGTCTAGTAAAGTTCCTATTTGCTGTAGCTAGCTGCAAGACCAAGAAAATTGTTGGATGATCTCTCAGTGCTGTTCCCAGAGGGCTTAGGAGGTGCCCAGCATGGCTGTTATCCAAGATATACTGAAGTTGCACTGATTCTGCTGCTTACAGTGAAATTCCAGGGTCTCTGAGCTGGGTGAAACTCTTACTGGAGCTGCACGGATTTCACTCGCACTGAAGCTGAAGTTTTCAATGGATTCAGACTGTTAAACTACATTTAAACAGTGTAATTTGCACAGTTTTTCCACCAAATAGTTTCATCCAAATTGCCCACTGACTTGCCAAATTATCCCCCAATTTATTGCATTAATTTGTGACATTGAGATGGTCCAAAGGAATAGAGAATAAAAATTTACTCTAAGTCTAAAAAAGTCTTATAGTCTAGTCAAATAATGATTATTAGCCTGTTAAATGATGCTAACACTTATATTTCAAATTATATACAGTTAGTTTTTCCAGTCCATATCTGATTTCACCATTTATGGTGACTTTTTTATATTGAATGCCTGTTACTTGCTCTCTTTCCTACATCTGAAGCTGACATTACTCAAATTGTAAGGTTACATTCATTTACTGACCAGTAGCTGACCTTGGCGAGTTTTAGTAACCCTGTTATAGATCTGGTTATATTCCTACGGTGGTATTTTCAAGTCCTCTGCTCTCTTCCCATGCCTGTGCCCCTCTATGCTACATTTTTATTCTGGGCTGAAAAGTAGTTAGGCAGAATAACTATGTGCTATTGCTAGCTGTCTTTCAAAAGCAGAAATAACATTTGGGGTCCTGTCCCCATGCACCGAGCTGCCATTTGTGTTTGACAATTTTCTCATTTATCAATACCCAGATTTCTTCTTTCCAGAAGAAATCAATAAAAAACCGATATAGCTATTCTTTTCATGACAGAAATCCTTTTCCTTTATTTGCTTATAGCAATACTGTGTGAGGCATCCTGAATATCTGTAGTTTTGGGGTCCTTTAAAAATGACTTTTCATGGTATTTTTTACTAATTCAATTCTTTTTATGCACTGAAACATTTGAGTTTTAAAAAATAAATAGTTCTCTTCTAGTTATTGAAAAAAATGCTGAATATCTCAGTCACTTTATTTTAAATAGATAAACTGCTCTCATTGGTTTCACCTCTTTTCTCCTTTCTTTTTCTAAAAACCCTCCTGAAACAGACTTGTTTTTTCCTCTTGACAGTAACTGAGCTACTAGATTACAAAGGTTCACACTCAGGATATCATACTTACTAGAGGTCCATGCTTACAGAAACATCCTTTTTTTGGTCCCTTTCATTTAACAATGCTACTTTTCTACTTTTTTTTTTTTAACATAAAGGAATCTTGCAGATTTTATAGGACTTGACTTTGTTATTCTGCTTCTCAATTCAACTGTGTTCAGCTGAATTAGAGAAGAGCCAACAGCATTGCAGGATTGTTTTCTTGAAGACGGAAGTGAAAAGGAAAAGTAGATGTTCAATATCTGAAAAGGCTGAGAGAAGAGCCTCACTTAGGACACAACAGCCATTTCCCAGGAAAGAAAACAGTGCAGGAACTGCACAGAAAATGAAAGAGTACTGGTTGGGTACAGAATATGAATTGCTAAAGGTCTGCCCATCTGGGCAAACCCATGTTCGTGTTCAGAGTTGCCGCAGCAAGAAACAGCTGCAGCTTTGTGCAGGACTGTTTTGGGACCTTGCTTCCTCAGACAGAGATGGCTGTTTGCCAAAGCGTCTCAATCTAAATTCTTCCTTAGACATTTATGTGAATGGTGGGAAAACAGTTTACCAGCAAATATGGTTTAACTCTTTTTTTGTGTAAAAAATTCTACCCTCTGTTCTCACAGCCTCTTTATGTTACAGAACCTCTGGTGAAGGCTTGTGAGGTGTTTTCCCTGGCTGGACAGTCCCTTGGGGAAAATGGATCATCTTCTCAGGTAATGTCTTTTCTTTCATGGTAGCTATGGTAACAGTGGCACCTGAGCTCAGACTGACCGAAGGAGCTGCTTGGTACGTTATGTTGTCCACTTGTTTTCAGAATTTTCCCATTCATGGAAATTGTTTGCTTCAGGCTACATGATGTTTGGTGGGTTTTTTGGGGTTTTTTTGGGTTTTTTTGTTTGTTTGTTTGTTTGTTTGTTTGTTTTGGTTTGTTTTGGTTTGGTTTGGTTTGGTTTGGTTTGGTTTTATTTGGTTTTGGGTTTTTTTCCCCATATTTTCTGTAGGGTGAATGAAAATCTAATTCTACTGTCATTAGTTGAAAAGGAAGCCGGCAATGCCTAGTGATTCTGTTTGAGGTCTGCATGCACATTAACACTGCAGTAAATTGTTATGCACCTAAGAAAAAAAATCAGCAATTTTTTTTTAAAAGACAAACTGTTCAAACAAATATAGAATTAGGCTCAATACTCCCCTCAGTGGCACTTCATAAATAGTTTATTACTTTTGAAGTTTAAAAATACCGTATCAGGAGCTGTTAAATGTCCTTGATTTCTCTGCTTTTAAGTAAAAGTGAGTATGGTTGCACATCAGCCATTCACAAAGCTCTGATTAATGTGATGTCTAAGACAGTAAGCATCAAAGGGAAGTACTGTGTTTTAAATCACTCTTTCTTCCAACAGCAGAGTTCACCAGTGCCTTGAAGGCTCTGCTGTCCCTCTGGAAAAGAAGAATTTCTCTTTCACTTTTCAGTGATTCAGAAATATCAGTTATTCGTACGACATGCTGCAATGTGAAATGTTGCAAATGAAAATTCAGAAGAGGTTGCTCGAGTCCTGGGTTAGAACTGCAGTGGGAGCTGGGTCAATATACAGGTTGCTTTCAGCAGCTCAGGTGTCCTGACTGCTCTGGGTGGGTCCTCCACTAGACAATTCTAGTTCACTCTGAAGCAGAGAGCTGCCTTGCCATGACTGGAGTGGGAGACCCTCTGGGAGCTGTGCCAGGGCTGCATGCTCCAGGGAACACTAGTGGGATAGCTCAGTGTCTCAGAGTTCCCTGCCTTGGCAGGGCAGCCGTTAGGACTTTCGCCACTCCCTCACAACTAAACTGCACAAAGAAGATGAAGCAGGGCCTAGCATCTTGCCTGACCCTTGCTGATTTTAGGAGTAATCTTTTCACAAACGATTTGTTTATATCCTGATGAAACTTATTATTAAGGCTGAGAAACTCTTGTACTATGCAATAACTCAGTAACATTTGCATTTTCTGTAAAAGCGAATTCTTTCTCTGTAAAACCATTTCAAGGTTGACAGAAGGACTGATTGCTGCTGAGAAATGGATAATTTATCATTCTAACCTGTTATAAAGTATTAAGCAGGTGAATTTGCTGTTACCTTTTTTCTCTCCCCTATGCATATGGATTATGATTTAGTATATAATAATTCTATCAGCATTATTCAAATCATACATTACGCTACCGTATATTTTGCAAATGTATTCTGTCAATTTGGTGCAGTTATCTCTCGATTTAGCTCTCATCCATCCCCCAGTTATCTTTTGTCTATACCCTGCTTACCATAATTATTTGTTTCTAGACTGCGTCTTCTGAGAGGTGGCACTGCATCCAAGGAGGGTAGCTGTGGGGAGTGCTTGTTGATATTTTAGTCTTTTCTAGGGCTGAGAGTGTAAGTGTTCTGTTGAGGGCAAAGGGGTGGAGTCCACAGTTGTGAGGGTTAGATGCTGATTACCGACACTGGCTGGGCTGTGTGTGCACAGAAAACATCCTGCCCTGCATGAAGAAGTAACAGGTGATGGGGCAAATGCTGCATATCTCTTTTCCCATACCATCAATCCCCTTACTATCCTCTCTCCCTGTCTTTGATCCTGAGGGCAAGGCTACTAGACAGCAGCTGCTTTCCTAAGCCCATCACAGTGGCAATGCCAAAAGCCCTCCCACTGGTTTTTTTTTGCCCATACTATTCCCTTTCCTCTTCCGTCTGGATAGTCTTCAATACAGGGAAGGCTCACAGGCTGTCAGGTAATGAAGGAAGTTCACTCCAGCTCCTGGCTGGTTAGAAATCGGAGAATGGGTGTGTATGTCTTTACAAACAAACTCTGTAACTAGGTAACCTGAGAGAACCAATCCTGTTCTGGAAGAATGGGTGTGGGGGTCTTTACAAACATCAAACCGCACAAGTTTGTTACAGAACCCAACAGGGTCTAAACTTTTGAGCTTTAGGGAAGAGTGTGCAGGCTTAATAGGCTTTTAAGTAGTAACTTCTCTGCCAGGGTGCGCTTTAAGCTAATTTTAATGATCATACAATGTATGATAGGTGGGGGTATATGTTAAATGGGGAATATGTATTACACAGTTCAGGACATCTGTACCTTCTTAGTACCTCAGCCAATTGGGAAAGGAAGAGGGCAACCTGTGGATGGGAATTTAGGATAAAAAGGAGGCTGCATGCTCCAAAAAGTCGAGAGACCCCACAGCGGTATGCCCCAGTGGACTCTCCCTTCATCTGAATAAAGTTGATTCTTGCAGGACTTCTCTGTCTCCTCTGTGGAGACTGGCCTTTGGCAGTGTGATTTTCTGCACAACTGGGAGGTCATATGGGAAAGCTTCCAGCTTTCAGGGATGGCAGATGGCAAATGGAGTTCACAGCTCGCCTCACTCACTATTAGATGACCACTCCCTTTAGTGGCAGCTGGCACTGGATGACTGATTGGGTGCTTGGGAGTGTCTGGAGACTGGTGAGTGATGGACCGAAGAGGTCCATGAAGACGGCCACAGGGAGGGACCACTGAAAATCTCACCATGGAGTACAATCGGAATTTCAGGGAGTAAGCATGAAAAGATGCCCAGGGAGGGCCGTGAAGGAAAGACAAGAACGAATCTCAACAATAGCGATGACAATCATGGAATACCCCTAGACAGTTCTCTGGGGACAATGCTGAGGTTCTGAGTTAGTTTATGCATTCCCTTGGAGGTAACTAAGGAAATAACGGTAGAATATTGTTATTTTATCTGGCCAGAATATGATCTGCCAAGAGGATTTAAAGGGCCCTTTTTTGGGACAGATGATGTTAGTCTTTGTCAAAATTTTCATTGTATTTAAATTATACTGGGAAAGGATTGGTTGAGAAGGGATGTGGAAAAATATGGTTAAGGCAAGTAACAGCCAGAGTCTATGTAGTAAGGAAAAAAGAAGAAGGAGAAGGAAAGAAAGAAAAGAATAAGGGTGAGGATTGGGATGTTTTCCAGTACCTTCCTCCACCTTGTCTTCAAAATGTACAAAGATCCAGGGCCAGCTGCGGATCCCCTGTATCTCCAACTTCCAGGACAGGTAAAACAAAGAAATACTGTTCCTACAGCCCCCCTCAGGTACAGCAGGGGGAAAGGACAGGATATCATATCTGTCTCCAGAACTAGAGAGGGAGCCCAGTATAAGACACCAAGTGCCCCTAGGACACAGGAGACAGGGATCCACCAGATGTCCCTCTGCCCGGTTCCACTGGTGGGCCAGGGTGGAGGATTTGGATTTTTAATTGTGCCAGTTACCGCTCAGGATATAAGAGGGTTGTAAAAGGAATTACCCCCACATTTGGATGACTCCATAGGGGTGGGGGAAAAAATAGAGGAATATTTGGGAAATACAGATTATACTTGTAAAGATTGGAATTTCCTTTCAGGCATTCTTTTTAGGATACAGGAAAAGTGGATGATTTTGCAGAAAGCTCCCCAGCTGTTGGAGCATGGACACCCACAGGCCATGGGAGGGGGCAGAAAAAATGTGCCTATGGTGCTTGATGCAATCCCCCAGGCAGATCCTCAGTGGGACCCAAATAATCAAGCCAGGCTGGCCCACATTCGAGATTACAGTGCCTATTTAATTAGAGCAATTAAAACAGTGAGTCCTAGAACTTACAAGGCTACATCCTTTGCAAGAAAAAAAAAAAAAAAAGAGTCCTTCTCATTGGCTAGAAAGGACTAGGGATGCTTTGAGGAAACAAGGAGGGTTGGACCCTGAGGAACCAGCCTTCGATACATTGCTGAAGGTAAAGTTTGTCACCAAATCTTGGCCTGATATAAGAATACAGAAATATGGGGAGTGGCAGGATAGGCCCCTGAATGAGTTGGTTAGAAAGGCATAGCAAGTGTATGTAAGAAGGGATGAGGAAAAGGCAAAGGTGAAGGCAAGGATAATGGCACAGTTTTTACAACCCTGAAGCGAAAAAACCCCCAGGACAAAAGGGAAGGGGACAGTCACCAGGATTTAACAGGAATATGTCTTCCCCAGTGGGAGAGGGTCAGCCAAGACAGCATTGAGAAGGAATTGATGTCCTGTTTGTAAGAAAGAAGGACATTGGAAGAGGGAATGACCCCAGAGACAAGTGGACCCTTGTGAGGAGGAAGTCCACTGGCTGATGGAAATGGATTGTTAGGGGTGTCAGGGGCTCCCATTATACTAAGGACCCACCACAGAGGAGCTCTTAATAACATACAAGGTGGGTCTGGATCGAGAAAGTACACTTCCTAGTAGACACAGGAGCCTCTCGGTCTACTTTGAATTTTATGCCAAAGTCGGGACAATTGTCAGAAGGATCTTTGGTTATTCAAGGTGTAGATGTAAGAGACGAGCAAATGTGTCTCATTCAACCACTCCTAGTGGACATGGGAGATAAATGTAAGATGCATGAATTTTCACTTGTTCCAAATTGTGATTGCAACCTATTGGGAAGAGAATTAGTGGCTAAATTGGGAATGCAAATCAATATTATAAAAGGTGACACAGAGGCTACTACTGTTGTAACACTGGGTAAATTCTCTTACTGAGCTTCTGCTAAAGTGACCCAAGAAGCGTGGGCAGTCCCAGGGAAATTTGGAAAATTATATATGAAGGCCCTTCAGATTATTCTGAAACAGCCTGGACGAGTGGTCTGTAAGAAGCAATGCGCTATTTCAAGACATGGAAGAAAGGGATTACAGCCTATTCTTGAGTTCTCACTAAAGACAGGTCCTTTGGACCCATGTATATGTCCCTATAATTCTCCCATCCTGATGGTTAAAAAACCAGATAGAACATATAGAATGATGCAGGACCGAAGAATAATAAATGAGATTATTAAACAAAGGTATCCCATGGTCCCAAATCCTTTTACCATCTGGAACCAGATTCCCTCCTGATATCACTACTACTTAGTGCTTGATTTAAAGGGTGCTTTCTGGGAATGCCAACTTACAGAGGACAGTAAACAGTATTTTTGCCTTCGAGTGGGAACTCAGAGAGGGAGAAGAGAAAATGGTAAAGCAACAATTGACATGGGCAGACCTTTAGCAGGGATATATGGAAACACTGGTCTTACCTGGACTAGCCTCAGAAAAAAAAACTGAAAGAATTTACTCTGCTCCTAGGGATTAGGTTACTGCAATATGTGGGTGTCTTTCTTCTATCAGGAGAACAAGAGGAAGTGGTAGAAGAAGCCACTGTGAAATTTCTTAATTTTCTAGCTAAAAAGGGGCTTAAAAAGAAAGCACAAATGGTGGAGAAAAAGGTTAAATATTTGGGACGTATTTTGACTGAACGCTTGCAATGTATTGACCCAGAGAGGGTCCAAGGAATTTTAGAAGTACTGTTACCCAGGACTAAAAGGGAGCTGCGACAATTTTTAGGACTAATAGGGTGTTGCAGAACCTGGATTGAGGACTTTTCTGTTTTAGCCAGACCCCTGCATGATCTTTTAACACAAGACAGCCTCAATGTTGTGATATGGACATCAGAAGGAAAGCAGAATTTCAAAGCATTGAAAAGCAGATTCACTGAGGCTCCAGCCCTTGCCGTTCCAGACAGGGAACAAGAATTTGAATTGTTTGAATGTTTAACAGGGCCATACCAAAGGTATTCTGGTGCAAGAACGTAGGGGGACTCAAAGACAGCTGGTTTATTTTTCCAAAATATTAGACCCAGTGACAAGGGGGTGGTCCCATTGTTTGCAACACTGTGCAGCCACAGCTTTACTGGTAACTGAGACATGACAATCAACAGCAAAAGGATCTCTTACTGTTAAAGTCTCACATCAAGTTAAGGCTTTGTTAACCAAAAGAGCTTCTAAATGGATGACCAGCATTACGTTATTAGAGTATGAAAGATGTTTAACGGAACAGGAGGATTTAGAATTGAGAAGTGGGGAAGAGTTTAACCATTTTAGCGTGGAGAAGGGTTTAACCCAGCCACCAGTTTAACTACAGCATGATTTTCCACATATTAGCATGGGTTGGTCAGGAATAGGGAAAGGACTGGCGCATGGGCCCGGGTTGCAGGTTTTGTTATGGTAGTTGATTTACAGTGAGAATCCCAGTTCTTGCAAAACTAGTCTTGCACTAAAGATAACTCCTAACTCTGAGGGGTCAGTAAGACAGGGATATGAGTTCCATGAATGCTGAGAGGCAGTGCTCCCAGAAGACCTCTCCTGAGCTCTTTTTCCAACCTGCTAATGCTGGGCATCATGGAATCAAAGTATGATTCCCCTGAGATTGGAAGGGAGCCACAAGGATCATTGAATCAAACACTTCACCCTGCACAGGACAACCCCAGGAGTCACACCATGTGCCTGAGAGCATTGTCCAAACACATCTTGAACTCTGTCAGGCTGGTGCTGTGACCATTTCCCTGGGGAGCCTGTTCCAGTGCCCAACCACCCTCTGGGTGAAGAACCTTTCCTAATATCTGACTTAAACCTGGCAGAGTTCATATCATTCACTTGGGTCCTGTAACCGGTGACTACAGAGAAGAGATCAGTGCCTGCCCCTCCTCTTCCCCTCACAAGGAAGTTGTAACTGCAATGAGGTCTCCCCTCAGTCTCCTCCAGCCTGAACACAAAAAGTGACCTCAGCTGCTCCTCGTATGTCTTCCCCTCAAGGACCTTCACCATCTTCACTGCCCTCCTTTGGTCACTCTCTAATAGCTTTTTGTCCTTCTCATATTGTGAGCACCTGAGGTGAGGCCGCCCCAGTTCAGAGCAGAGCGAGACAATCCCCTCCCTTGCCCAGCTGGGCCTGATGCCCCCAGGACACAGTTGGCTTACATCAATACTAGCGAATGGTTAGCTATGCAGAACCATGGGCAGATCCCCACACCTGGAGACACATCGTGGAGTTGCATGTGCCCCACTTGTCGTGGGGCACGGATTATGGCCTAAATGAGCTCTTTTTCTCTGGTGGTTTTCTCATAGCAGTCTTGTTTGGGACAAAATCTTCATGTTGCAGTTATGGGGCTGGCAATAATTGTGATGTGTTGTTACTAGACTCATTCCTGCTTGCGCTGGCCAAAGGGTTAGCTGTTGAGAATATTAGGAGGTTCATGCACTCCATTTTGTTTATTCAGCTGACATCTCTGAGTAGTATCATTACCAGCCTAAGTACTCAGAGTGGGAGCTGCATTATCCACCACAATCTTCAAATATATCAAAAGAGACTTGGAGAGAGATATTTTTAATTAGAAAAGCTGGGAACATATGATAGCCACAAATTAAAACTAATATCCACCATTGTATTTCAAATTTTCCTCTTATCCAAACCCTCTGAATGGTGCTGTGAGCCCATGGCAGTGGGGGTGTTGCTTAGAATTAGGCTTGACTTTTTGGCAGGTGATTGCCTCCTCCCCTCATGGGATTGCCGTGCGTCAGTGGAGTGCCCTCCTTTCCGTGTGGATGGAGGCTGATGGCAGGATCCCTATCAAAACTGTGCTGCTCTGATGTCTTTGCTCCATGTGCTCTCCAAGTTGCACTGTCTTGCAACGCCTCCAGACACCTTCTGTGAAAGGAATATAAGCACCTATATGACTGAGAACTGCTGTATTTTTCTAAGGCTTACTTTATTTAAAAAAATTACATGACCATAATTATAATTTTCAGGAACACTTCAGACCTGAGATTCTTTGCTGCCCTTTCCCCTTCCTTCTATTGTCCCTGCAGAATTCAAGAACGTTATTTTATTGTACTGAGCAACACATGTTATGTCTGACTAAGCCATGTCAGTGCTGTGCTGTTTTCCACTCTCTCCTGGCATCTCTGGGGAAAATGGTTTATGTAGCACAGTACTCCTAACAACCTACTGTGTTTCACTTCTTTCACAGGGGTATGTGGTTCTGTGTTTCCTGATGGGATTGCAAGCTGAGGAGGCTTGGGGATACTGATTATTCTCATTGTTAGATTTTAGAGGATCCCACCCACTGATCTGAGGCTAGAATAATTTTTATCCATGCTTATTTGGAGCAGGGTGGGGGAGAGGATAGCATGATCTCTGGCAGCTGGTGATGCTCTAACCTATACAAATATGTTCAGCTTTGGAAAAGCCTTATCAGTATGCATAACTTTGCTCTGGCCTTCACAGCATTTTTGCTTTTGAGAGAGGTATCAGCAACTGGTAACGCGGGTGTGCTTGACTGTTGTAATCGTAATTTAAAAATGAGTTGCACCACTAATTGTTTTGTCAACCTAGGAGCTGTAATTAGTCATTGTGCATTTTTTAGGGCTTTGCAGAAGCTGGAAATTCCTCTGTACTGGTGTGAAAGCTATTCCAGAAAGTGCATACACTGCGAAGGTTGTAACTTTTTCCTTGCAGATGACCTGGCCAGGCAGTGTGACATTTCCAGTGGTGATTACATTGCTCTACGATAACTGCATTCTGTTTAGAACCCCATGAAAAAAGATTTGACTGTATTAAATTTTGACTGCAATTGAATTAAAACAGATTTAAGCTCCCAAGATTTACCTATATTAAAAACACCCCCAAGCTAAAGCAAACCAATGAAAGATGCTTAGCCATATCTTGGAAAAAATGGGTTAGTGCATGTTCCCTACTTGACTGTTGATGACTGATTTCTCGTGATCCTGCGCTTTGGATTGTCCTTTGCATCAGATATCACCTCTTTGTAGTACCTCACAATGTGCAAACCAAAGCAAAGCTGAGATGCAAGGAAGCAGTGGGTATGTTCTGCCAGGCATAGGGTTTGCACAGAAAGGTATAGGAAGGCATTTTACTGCAAGGACAGCCTTTCTGTAGTTTATATCTCTGTGGACTGTGTTCCATTGCTTAGCATCATGGGCTTGTGTTTTCTTTAGCAAAAGAAACAGTGGTTATTTGAATGACTTGTCTCCTTACTTTAGCTTTACTCCTCTCTTCACACTCACCTAAGGTCTTTGTTAATGCAAAAACAAGTACTCAGGCTCTGAAATAACCCATAAACTTGCAGATGGTGTCTAATAACCAGAGTTTTCTTGCTGCCAGCCAGGAAAGGCTGAGAAATGATACATCTAGCTGTGATTTTTAATATGCTAGTATAGGCCCCAAATGGGACATCCTATTGGTTTAAAGAAAGTGATTGTTAAAATTATGATGATATTTGTGTTCTGCTTAGAAAGTATAGGGAGGAGGTCTCATGGCAGATAACATCTATCCTCCCTATTCTCAATGTTTTTCAAAGAGCTGAAACTTTTTGATTCATCTTACAATCCACAGTGGAGTTTAATAACATATTCTCATCACAGTGCAACATATGGGCCTGTTGGCCCTGCATGCTCCTCCTTGGTCTGTCTGTAGTGCTTGTTAATCAGTTAAGTGGAGGAGTGTGTGTAAAACACAAAGAATCGTAATGTAAGTTATCTCAATGTTGTTAAAAGACAAAGTTGAGATTTTTACAAGCTCAGATTCTGAAAGCAGAATTATGGCTCAAGTCAACATTTATATTTACTAACTGTAACTCCAAATGTCTTTCACTCTCCTGATGCATCTGTGTCAGAATCATCATATTTATTTCTATTTCAGCTAAACTTAAGTCATTATTGCCCAACAAAGATATATGGTGTTGCTGATATCCAGAATATTACTGTAAATTAGAAATATCCAGACACTGTACTGCATGCATATATATTGATATCAGCTGCACTGGGTTGCAAACAGAGCCCCTCAGTCCTCTCTCATGCAGAGCACATAACTAGTGCCTAGGAAAGATAACCACAACCCAAGTGTAGGGTAATGGTGCTTTCTTGGCACAAGTTCTAAGCTTCCAGTGATTTACAAATCATGGCTCAGGGACTTCTGAATGAAGGTTTGGATCCCTTCGTTAAATCATGTCAGACCCTCTAGATCTCCAGCAAAGATATGCTGGGTCAGGAAGTGCACTGAAAATGCTGAAGCTACAATAGAGGTGTAGCAGTATCTAGTTCTTAATCCCAGGGCTGTGGAGAAAAAATGAAGGGGAAATGCTCTCTTTTAATATTATCTTCATCTCATTCTGGCTAAATCTGTAAAACTGTACTAGGACCATTTCCCAAACATAAATTCTCACTGTTTCACCAACTCTGGACATGCTCCTGGGTGTTGATGGGAGGACAGGCAAGGAATACATGGTCTTAATAGGCTCATCTTGGAATAATATGTAAAGAAATGCCTTTAAGATTTTGTGAAGAGAGTGACGACATGGTAATACTATGTAAAACACACTGGATTGCTTTCCTGGCTGAAATTTTTTTCCCCGAAGTCCAGGACTTGAAAATCTTTCAGAGATATTGAAAAATCACCTAGCGTTAGACTAGGGCTTTGGATGACAAGAAGAGTGATACTGGCTCTGAATGTGGCCATTCTAATGTCAGTGATGCAGGAGTGAAATCATTAGTGGTCATGATTGTTATTCCAGTCATCTAGTCCTCATTGCCTGCAGAGTGAATATGGTGGCCAAGACTCTTGTAATGAGATCCTGGAAAAATAATGGCATTTTCTGAAGACAAGTGTAAAAAAGAATCTCCCTCCTTAAGCTGGGGTAGTGATTCTCCCCTCTTTGCTCAATCACCTCTCCTTCATTTTTTTGAATATTTGTGTCTCCTGAAGGACAGCACTGAGGCTGCCTGATGATTCACAGTATGTGATTTGTGATCAGACAAAAGAGACATAAGTCAAAGGGAGAAAAGAGTAGACAGCTGTAACATAACCATGAGTCTGACTAAACCCCCTGGCTCTGTTTCCTCACACGATGAGTCTCTCACACTCGTCAGGAAAGACCTGGCCCTGAAAGAACCACCTGTAGTGGAGGAAAGAGAGCCTCTTCGCCATACCCACCCACTGGGTTCAGCAGCTCCTGTTGTCACATGTAGGTAGCACCAGTGGCAGCTACACCAGTGTATGTGTTGCTGGGTGCCAGAGGGTGCCTTGCACAGTAGCTCCCCTTAAAGTTCTTTCAGTCTCCTGGCTCCTCCAGGATTTTGTCACTCTTCCCTTTACAGCCATGTGAGAGGTTAGAATGCACAAGAATGGAGGAACAGGAGCCCTGAATATGGTCATCGGTTGTGCCCAGTGCCTTAGATAGCCTATTCCCACAATCTCGTCTTGCTCACCAATGGAACAGGAGTTTGTTTAAAGTGAAAGCTATGCTTTTGTCCCCAGACTTGTTTGCAGATGACCACAGGATTCTGGAAGACAGAACTTTGTTCTCCTGTTTTCTCTCTGCTGAAAGCTTCTGCTGCATTCATCTGCTCAGAACACATGGTTGATTCTGAGTGAAGTTTCCTCTCTAGGCAGGTGATGGGTAGGGGCACAGTGGCTGCATGTCCCACGACAGAGGAGCAGTGTTCCACATGAGATTTGTCAGGTAGTCAAACATTGTAACCCACTACCTCTGCACTGTCCTTTTCTCCAGAGTCCCTCAAAGGTTTCACTGGCCTGGGGGTGGTTCTTCATTGCACCATCAGCACATTCAGGTTTCTTGTGAGTATATCCTTCACTCCATGGGCTCTTTGACTTCCATAGTCTTGTTATTATTGGTACTTTAAGATCACCTTTTTTCTAATAGTTTGGTTCTCTCCATTGCTCTGCCTTTCTGGTGTCCACTCTGGTCTTCCCTTCACTGTGCTCCATCCTTCTTCTCCTCGAAGAAGGCAGCAACCAAAAGATCTTCCTATGACACCCATTTATCATTAGAGACTTACAGGAAGGAAATAAAAGGAAGGAAGGCAACCAAGAGAAGGAGAGAAAAAATACCACCTCCAAGCAGAATGTGAGAGTGCAGAAAGCCTTGATGGATTTTAGCCTCATTTGAGACACACTGTTGCTGCTGGATGACAAACAAGAATCTCTCTAAGGGTGGAAACTCTCCTTAGGAGAGCAATGCCTTGTGAGACTTCCCTTCAGAAATGTTGTTGGTCTCTTGGTACATCCATCTTCATCTTTCTTTGCTGTCTTCTGAACAGTGCAAGAAAGCAAAGGCTTTGTTTCTGACCAGGCTAGACATCCCCCTAAAACTCTGCGAGTCATGATTTTGGAGATTTGTCTGGGCTTTTAACAACCTCTCATTTTACTTGGGGAGCAGGAAGGAAATTAGGAGGTACTATCATCGCATAGACATTGGTGTAGACTTTATTTCTGCTGACTCACCACTGCCAGTTCTTCCCTTCCCCCTGCTCCAAGATATTTTCATGGATAATGAGTGGGCTCCAACAGTTCTAAAAACACAACTGTGACTGCAGCAGAGGAGTATGTTTTCTGGGTACATTGCCACCCACAGGAAATGACAAGAGGTTTTTGTTGCTGGTCTGGGGTTTTTTTGAAAATTTGATTAGAATCACGGTATACCTCTGTAACTGAGACTGAAACCAAGTCCCACATTTATGTTTGTTGTGTGACTCGTGGTGGCATACAATACACCTAAATCCCCAGACATGTGACTGTGGCTCAGCTCTCTCTGTAAATTCCTGTCCTCTTTTGAGCACTTTTACAATTGCATTATTATCTCTCCCTGAAGCTTGGCTCCCTGTTCTCTGTCATCAAGATTCAATCTTAAAAATAACAATCAGGATATAATGATCAGCAGTAGCTTTGGAGCTATCAAGGTCCGTGAAGCAAGAAACATGGTGTTCATCTCACTCCAGCCTCAGGAGACTGGAAGAAATTGCATATTGCTGAAGGTCATCAGAGGAAAGGAGCCGCTCAATTCTGTGTGCATGCAGACCACAGCACAGACAGGCCACACTGGAGGCGAGAGGGTGATTCTCCTGGGTGGGTGTCTATGATTTATGAACCTATGTCCTCAGATCTCACTGACCTTAGCACCCTGTAGGACCGAGAGAACAGAAGCCCTGGTTCTAGCTCAGACACCAAGGGATTGGTTCTGGAAAGTGCTGTGCATACACAGTGGCATCCAAGCCTAGATGTGAGTATAGATTTGCCCTGAATCCTGTTCCTTTTCCATTCTTGCTCCTGATTTGAGAAAACTTCTACTTGTTCCTCTGATGAAGCAAAGACCTTCAGGTTTTGCACAGTGATCATTCATGTCCTGACCACAACTTTCCCTGATGCCAGGACACCATGGCTTCACTGTGATTTTTCCACATAGCAGCCTCCTGCCTGGAAGGGAAAGCAACTCCCTCTCTGTGGCCTCAGCATCTCTGCATCTGAAGGGGCATCAAGGCAAGAGCTAAATCTCGGGAACAGAATACTTCTCTCATGTCTGTGTGGGAGGAGGAGAGTCTCTGTTTCTTTTAATCATGGCCAAACAGGAAGCAAAAAACCAGGTCTCTTCCTTGGCTGGAGGCTGAAGGATGGGGCTTGGTGCCAGGAGTAAATAGTGTCAAGAATAATAACGCATTTTGCCTCTTTGATCACTTTGTGTATCTACAGGCACCCCATGGCTCTTCATGCTGTAAGGCTGTTGCAGAAACCTCTGAGATGTTTTGTAAAGGACCTGCAGAAAATGAAGAAAGGGAATTCCAAAAGAAGATGGAAGCACTTAGAAAGCTCAGAAGAGTATGAAGGCCCACAAGGCAAAATATGTATTTGCTCTTTATTACTCAACTGCTGATTTTCCACTCCTTAACTGTTCCCTCTCCACAGTCTACTTTTAATAAGAAAGTGAACTACTGGTAGTTGAGTGATGAATATTTCAAAGATCATGAGTTATGTGCCAAAAATTCAGGAGATCGTTCAAAATAATGGGATTTAAAAAAAAAATTCTATGTATTTTGTTTCTGTGATTTTCTTTTTGGTATCTGATTCTGTAGTAACCTCTCATTTTAAAGCTTCTCTCCCTAGAACTTCAAAGATATCTTTCCCTTTGTAAAAGCTTGGTTTTCTCCTGAATTCACTACCTGGGGTTAGAAAAGAAGAAAAAAACCCAACACACTAAATATAAAATTTTAAAAAAAGAAAAATCAATTAAAATTGTAAGTATTCAGATTTGATGACACTGAACTACTGATGATATCAGTGTATAGGTACTGTATATGTATGTATATGTATATGTGTATGTATATATATATGTACATGTATATGTATATGTGTATGCATGTGTACTGTGGGTTCTGGGCAGTAGTCAGTCATGATCTTAATCTAAAGCAAACACTAAAGGATCTTTTGTAGCACTGGAATTTGGTGGAATACACAAATACCTAGGGTTCAATTAGTTTGCAAAATCAAAACAGAAGAACTGTGGCTCCCTTTTTTATAGACCCACCATAAGATAAAATACAATTAGCATCAGTCTTCATGCATGAAGAATCAGAGCAGAGTCTGGTATGTATGAGTGATGTAATAGCACATATATTTTTGAGCACTTAGTACCAGGATGCTTTTGGCAGCATGGGGAAGCTGGAGGGAATAGTACAATGATGGTGGAGTATTATGAAAGGAGATGGGTGCAGGCCCTACAGAAGCAGTAAGAAACACTGAAGGCAGAGTTCTAAAAATGCACATATAACTCCTTGCTCATGCACAAAAATAAACGGCTTACTAAGTCCATTCTCTGTCCAAGTGGAGCTGTGGGAGGTCTTGGATACATGGTGGTTATTCAGTTCCTCTCTTTCTTCTGTTGCTGCAATAGGGTGTAGGGGCAGAAAAAAGGCCCAGGCAGGAGCCATCTCATCCAGCCCCCAGCCACAGGCAGAGACAGTACTAGATCTGGGCTCCCCATTGTGTGTGGCCGTAACATAACAAGGCAGTCTTGCCTGGGGTTATGGTTTCTGAAAACCAGGGACTCATGCTATGGTGAGAGGAGGGAGTTTGCTGCTCAGTGGGGTGGATGCACCCCTGACCTGCATGTAGGAGCACCCACTGGCTCGGTACAGTAGACCCTATTCACAGAAAGAGAAACAATATACTTTCTTTCTTTCCAGTCTCCTTCCTCAGGACAAAATAAAAACTGTGCCTCTTATGTACACAAAGATGAGGGATATTTTTGCAATGCTCCTATCCCACCTGCAGTGACATCTTTTCCGTCTGTTACAACCCCTCTCCAATCTCCTGATTTGTACTAGCTACTTTCACCTAGATTTGGCAGAGGACCAGGGATTTGGAGGATGTCAAGTGAAAAAAAAGAAGAAGAAAAAAAGGGAAAGACAGGTAGGAGAAAGGGGAGAGAGGATCCCTGTTTGTGTGCCAAGCAAGGGAAAGGCAGCAGCACTGTGAGATCAGCCTCTGCTCAATGCTAGTGGATTTGTACTGCAAACAGCACTGATAGGAGCCAAGCTGCGTTCATTCTCCTGTGGGTGGAACCATTTGTATGAAGCAAATCATCGGTATTTTTTAAACAGATTTTTACTGACTTTTCACATATTGATGGGATGTGCAATTTTTGCTGTCAAACACTCACCAGAAAATCAAAAACTTGTGCTGAAATCAACTCTTTCCAGGAAGACAAAAATTTGGTTGGACTAGGACCCCATTTATCTCCTTCCCATTGCATGCACTTTGTGTGGTGACAGTACCTTCAAAACAGATGTGTTAACAAATCCTGGGAGCTTAAGCCAGGTGGAATTGACTGTGTAAGGCTGCAGAATGTCTGATTACTGAGTGTTTGGGAATGTCTGTATTTTGTGGCTCTAAAATGCTAGCTGAATATGCAGCACAAGAGATCATAATAGCATTTCATGGGTTTTACACGTAGCACTTTTGTGGGTCTTTCCTCTCTGAGATTTTACTTTTGTGGCTTAGATATTATAGTACAATAGAGATATCCCATGGAATTGCTTAAGTGTGCTACTATGAATTATTTTCATTAGTGCCCAGGAGCACCTAAGACAATAGCTCTGTTATGTTAGGCACTGCTGACACCTGTTGTAAGAGACAATCCCTCCTACAGAGGTTTTGCAATATAAATATTCAGTCATGGACTGAGAGGAGAAGGTAGAGGCAAAACTCCAAAGTGCAATTTTTGAGAAACAGAGGAAAGAAATTGAAATAATTTTCATTTTTAAACATTTGAGTCTTTGAGGACCTTGTTCCGTCAAAAGAACAAGGCATGTTAATTTCACAGTCAGAAATTATTCAGGGAGCATCCATTAAAATTGCTTTTCTCCACCATCTTGCTAAGGGAATTTCTTCACGTGGGAGGGACCACTGCCCCAACAGGAGCCATCCCTCGAAGGGATGCCAGTGAGGTCAAGGCCAGCTTGTGATTCAGCCCACAGATAAGCCCAGTTTGGCACATCTCCCACCAGCCCCTAGTCATGTCCTTCCCAATTCTGGTGAGCACAGCACATGAATGAGTCTCCATGAGTCATATGGTCAAAATGAGCCATCTTTTGCTGTTAAATTTCACTTTGCTGATGCTGTATGTTTTGAATGGAGGCTTTTCAGAGCTGGTAGCATTCATTTTTTATTGTGGGAAAGTGTATTTTATCCACTTGTCTTGTATGCAAAGTGTCTGTCCTGCTCCAGCTCAAACTTCCATAAAAAATTTACCATGGAACAGAACTGAGCATTAAAAATGTGAGCCTGCACAGATGCTCCTGCGAGCCCTGGCCAGGTAACATTCAGGGTGTGGATATAAGGTCTTGCTAGACAAGTCCCTCTTCCCCACCGCTCCTCCTCCCCCTTGCCTATATGCAAGCAACTTAGCAAGACTCAGCCCTTACAGAGGAGCTCCTCCAGTCATTGTGCAAATCAATCCTTTCAGCCTCATTTGCATAATTGACGAGCTGCACGGACGGGCTGTGTCCCTCCTCCCTGACTGCTGGAAAGGGTTGCTTTAGCATGTTTGCTGAACTGTTGAACTGATAACCATTTTTCGAAGTGATCCTGTTTGCTCATAAGCCTCTTAGACTGTGCTATTTTTAATTCTTTAATACAGTGTGTTACATAAAAAAAATACAAAAAGCAAATTAAGTTAGTTACCATAGCAGGTAGCCTCTTGGACTGCAATCAGTGAAGCAGATATTAACATGGAGAAAGGCTCATTAGCTCTAGGAGAGAGACCCTTTCCTTGCAGCTAATAAGTGAGTCATACAGGTACATATTTTTGCAGAAACTAGATATTGTTCCCATCACAGTCAATTGAACTGCCCATATTTTATAGCCATCTGTCTGATTAGGGGTGTGTGTGTGAATTGTGTTGTTTAATGTACTTTAAAATCCTAGCTTCAAAAGCAGAAGTAAGAATAAAGGATTTGTTTACTCATCAATATTTCCATTAAGGCTGGAAAAAATCTTCTATGTAGCACAGGAGTATTGCCAGATATTGTTGTCGTTTAAGGAGCTGAATATAGTTTGCTTCATACGAACCGCGTACTTGTAACAGAATAACTTTTATCCTGTGATATGGATTTTAATTGTGTATCTGAGGCTCTGATCCTCAGGATTAATTAACCATCCCCTCATCTAACCCTCCACTCATTAGCTGCTGCCTTACACCTTTGTAGCTGTCCCCAGCTTTGGGAAGGGCCTGTGATAAGACTGCCCTGTGGCAAAAGGTAAAATGTTAGTGTTTTGTTCTGTGCTTCTTTGCATTTGGGGGCAGCGGCACACCCTGACAGATGCCTGATAAACTCCAACCCATGAGGCTGATCAGGGCTCTATGGAAAGCACATCTCATATTCCTTACCTTCCTCTTGCTCAAATGTGAGGACTTTTTCTGCTATGTCTTTTCTGCTAATGCATTTTCTCATCTTCAGAAGTAATAATAACTTTCTGAAGATATGAGTGATCACCACCATGTATGCCAGCCAGTCTTCAGTTAGAGAGTTAATGAGAATATATAACACAGGAAAATGCAAGTCTTTGCAAATCTTAGAGCTTGGCCCTCTAAGATGATTTTTGAACTGAAACGGCTGTTCTTTGGTTTGTCAACTGAATAAATAAAGAGTGTATTTATTGTTTCACTCAGTTTGTGCTACTGCTTCTTTGCATCTTTAGAAACAAATATTCCTTTTGATGTCATAACACAACACTTTCTCCTGAAAGGAGAGCAGATGAACTTCCATGTTTAGGCTGGCAACTCCAAGGCAGCCATGGTCACAGTGAAGCCTTCATGGAGCTGAAGATGATGGACACTAGCATTCCCAATCTGACTATTTATCATTTTGGTCAACCAAAAGCTGTTGAATGGTACCTGACAGTTTTTTTCTGGCAATATAGAGAATTTGGAATTAGGTCCCCTACTGTCGAATTAAAAGGTGTCACAGAGGCACAACGCATGTAAAGTCACCCTGCCAATTCATAATTGCTGTAGACATTTTGCCAATGTTGACTGGGTTTTTTTGTTTGGTTTCTCTTTGGTGCCAGAAGGCTTCTTGGTTCAAGACAGAAAATCAGCCAGGTGTCACACAAATCTTAAGAGCAGGGAAGTTGCTTTGAGGATCTGAAATTCACATTATTTCCACTAGAGGCGACAGTCCTGGTGAGTCAATCAATGAGAAACAGAAATCATTCTCTGAAATTAAAGTTGTCTTTTTATTTCACTGGTCTTATAATTTTTTTTTCAATGCAGGCACTGTCATTCCAGTATTCAAATTACAAATTAGCCTTTGATCTAGATGGATTATTTCAGCAAACAAATGCATTGCACTCTTATACTTGGTATAGTTAGATTAATTAGGTCATCCTTATTTTAGAGAAAGAACTTCTTTAGGCTAAGAAATGCAATAAAGTCTATTGATTAAATGAACTCACTTACCACATATACATGTGCTTGATAAGAGCCACTTAGTATTTCCTGAGCAGAAAAGAGAATTCAGCATTTTCATGTGGCTTCTATTAGTGTCTTCATTAAACATTCATGTCATTTTCTTCCTTTCCCCTTACTTGTCTAATAAATATACCATTACAGCCATTAATTGCCCAGAGTTAAGTTGTCTAAGTGCTATAAGATATGCCAAGTAAATTGTTGGCTCCAAAGGTATTGGTTTTCTGTCTAGCTATCTGGTGTTTTCGCAGTCCCTTGAAACTCCAAATTCAATCATCTCTGCAGCAGCAGAAAGGTAATTGAAACATTAGGCACAGCTCAGTCCCCAAGGGAATGAACAAACAAAAGATAGGCAAGCTTACTGTGACATTCTACAAAGGTGGGTATTTTCCATTTTAGGGGGAAAAAATCTTTACTATTGGAATCAAAAAACTACTGCAGTAAGAATTCATGACATTATTGGGGTAGTAGAAATGGAAATTTTCCCTGCTGGTTGCATAAACATGGTGTAATAAAATAGTTTAAGTAGCCTAGCAGGTAGACAGACACAGCTTGTGGGAGCTTTGAAATCCACAGCTCAGGATCATTCCTGATTTACAGAAATCTGGAAATGTCAATCCTCACCTTAGATTATTATTCCTTGAAACCCCCACATTTATTTCAATTAATGCTTAGCCTGTTCAAACACTTGCAGATCTTCAAGAACCATAGTCCCCACCTGAAGGACAAGGTAGATATGTCAACACATATTAAGAAAAGAGGACAAAAGGTGATTCATGCACAAGTCACCTTGAGGCATTGCAAGAAGTAGGGCTACTGCTGCTATTTAGGAGGGCCATGAAGTGAGAGAGAGTAGACTTTTTGCGGGTAGGCCTGGACAAAATGAGCCCTGAGCTGCCTTTATCACAGACTTGTAAATAGAAGAATAAGGTGGGGTTAGGCAGTGGAGACTCAGACATGACAAGTAAGTAAATGCAGAATGACAACATGCTCAGAAGGTAGCTCCAGGAGGAAGGAGTGAGATGGTAATTAGGGAGGCAGCCAAGGGAGTGGATGTGTGGACGTGATTGCTTTTGGCAAAAGCCAACAGACAAGAAGGGGAAGCTGAGCACAAGAAAAACCAAAACCAGGATATGTTGGTCACTGAAGGAAGATTTAATGAGATTGTCTTCGAGAGAAGGCAGTAGAAAAGAGTGTGATTTCCAAGCAGAGATGCTAGTTTCCTGCTGACTCCTCCCAAAAGCTGAAGCCCTAAATCCACCTGTTTGCTCTGGCTGAGTGTATGATATGGTTTAAAAGTAGTTTAGCAGGATGACTTTTAGTCTCACCTCCAGCTTCTGCTGCAGTGCCATTAACTCATTAGAGGCTGTGCAATAGCTGCAGATACAAAACAGAGGTGTTTTAGCTTACAGGTCTCTCTCAGCCAGTGACTGTCACCTGGGATTGTCCAGGTGACACGGAGCAGCAGTAGGACTACCTGTTTGGTCTGATGTGGAAGCTTAGTTGAAGCAAGCAGAACAGCCTCTTGGCATAGAATTGTCATGAGCTCCTCACAGGAATTCACATTTCCTGGAGACCTCATTGCTGAATGAGAAAACATCATTTTTATACTTGCTTTCTGTTTGGAGACCATTCTGCCTTTGTTGCAGGATGCCTTTGTGTCAGGTGAACTACACATTTGTACTTACTTCTTGAACACTTCAGAAGACATGGCCTCAGTTACCCACACCAAGGCTACGAGCAGTCATGAGTACCTTCTGGGACCAGCCCAGTGGATGGGTCCTGGCCTCAACTCACTTTGGGGAATAACAGACAAATGGCAGATATATTGTCTCTTCAGACAGATGTTTTGTCATTGAGTCTGTCACTTTGGAACTTTATGTTTCTAAATTAATCCCCAGACTGTACCTCAGCAATTTGTGAACAGAGATTTCATCTCTGTCCCTCCAGTGCTTTTAGGTCTATGCAGTGTGGTTTGTAGAATGCTCCCAGTTTTCTGGGCTCTGTGTTTCACTGTTCTCCCTTCTGCTTTAAAGAGCTTCTACTCTGGCAAACAACATGTGCCTCAGCAGCACATTACAAACCAGAGCCTGTGAAGAAAATCTGCCCTCATTACACTTTAGGAAGGCCTTTTCATCTCTCACATTTTAAGGATGTTGTCAGCTTTGCAACTACTCTTCTGCCCACAAAACACCCAGGATATCCTTTGGTAGACTGATGGCAATGCTGGAAAGAGGAGAACAGTCTTGTTACATCTCTGTCACTGTCTTGGTGTTTATCGGAAGGGTATTGTCCTGAACTACAAGCTATTGCACTGAAATGTTTCTAAGATCCTCCCACTTATTAACCATAAAGTTCTCTTTTTCTTACAGAAAAAGAAGAAAAAAAGTTTTCATTCATTGAAACTACTACCTTCTTTCTACTCCAGTTTATCTCCAGCTAATTATAATTGTGTTGACCAAAATCACTCCTAGGGAAGTAAAGGGCTTGACTTACTTAATTCTCCCATCTTCCATGCAGAAAATCCTTCTGTTTAAGGGGCAGGATCCTCTGCAGGTGACCACTTTCCACCAGTCTTTACTCAGGCATGAGTCAGCTGTTGCACAAAGTCAGCAGGGGCCTTTTCAGCGGCTCCAAACAGCTGCTGGATCAGATGCTGCCTGAATACTTGCTGAATAGGAGGGAGCAGGAAGCCTTTTGCTGCCTGTGCTGTCTGGACCTTGACAAAACTGAATTTTACAATTTACTCCCTCTCTGCTTTGAAAACACTTTTCATAGAAAGCTGCACTGGGTACCTCCTATTCACAGTGCACTAGTTACGTTTCACTCAGTTTGTCTCTATAGCAAAGATGTTCTGCTGCAGCAGAGTTTGAGCCACACACGACAGAGAAAGCCAAGTGGGAGATGGGTGTGAGGGATGCAGTCAGGTGTGGGTGCAGAGGGATGTGACTAGACTGTTTCCAAAGTCCTGTAAGGAACAGAGTGCTGTCATGCCCCTTCCCTGCAGTTTGCTGACTTCTTTGTCAGGTGTGTTGTGCAAGCAGCATTTCACAGAAAATCTCTCCTTGTGATCAGAGATTTCTGACATCCCTAGTCTGTCATCATTAAAGGTTACAACCTACTTTTTTAATGAAGGTTTTTTCCCTCAGTTATAAATATTCAGCAATGACTAAATGCTTAAGAATCACTTTTTATTCTTAAAAAAATTCCATCTTTGCCTTTCCTATGAATAAATTAATGCATGTGGGAACTACAGGGATCTTGTGCCAGGAGATCTCTATCACCATGTTCTGCTGAACTGCAGAGCTGAGTTGAACATTGTCGTGTACATAAATTAGTTTCACATGCAAAAATTGGCAGATGTAACAAATTGTATCTTGAAAAATGCAGCCTAATAAAGCATTGAAAGCCCCACTGGAATAAGCAGGATCTCCCAAAGCATGTAGCATTTTCACTGTGTGTCTTGAAGCTATTATAATGTAAGTGGAGTAAACATTTGGCCAATACAGAAAATGGGCATATCTCCCACTTATGAACCCTGCTGTGGTTTCTGCATTCACTCGGCAAGGGCTGTGGGATTGGTTACCATAGGAACCATGGGGAAATGAAGAAAAAGTAACTACCTGAAACCCAGTTGCATAATTTTACCACTGCAAGACTGTAGTGAGGCACTGGACACAGACCACTGGCACTGATCTGACCCTTTGAAGAAGAGTAAGTTATCCCTGCCATTCCTGCAGCATGGGAAGGCACAGGGGGCCTGCACCTTGGGCTCTGAAGCTTATGATGAAGATGGAGTTGCAGCAGTGTAAACAATCAGAATTCCAAAGGCCTCTTCAAACCTGAAGCATTCAGCACAACCCCTCAGAGGCCTCCTGATTTACAGAGCAGTGTTTGAATGATGGGAGAATTGAGCACCTCCTCAAAATTTCCTCTGGATGGGTATGCAAAATGCAGGGGTATGCAGTCCAAGGACATAATCCCAAGTGGGCTTGGCTGCTTCATCTTTGTGCTTTTAGTTCCTTTTACTTCTCAGAAAGGCAACTGCATCTGCCCCTCTTCATTTCCTTCTGTTTACTACATCAGCTGAAGGGGAAAGGCTCACTTTGTTCTCTCTCTTGGCCTGGGATCACAAAACCAAGTCTTTGTCTCCCTTAGCTTTAGGCCCAAAGGCAGACTGCCAGTGGTGACAGCCCGGTGTGGGGAAGACACCTTGATGTGTATGATTTAATGGAGCACGTCAGGTTCATAAAGCCTGGTTCACAACTGGAAACCATCAGCTCCCACTCCCCACTTAGACCTCCACTGTTTCTGGCTTTGGAGTCCCAGGGAAACTTTTCCGAGCCTGCACTCTGCACTATGAGATAAGCAATTCATTGCCCCTTTTAAGCTGAAAAATGTATTTGGCACTAAAGTTTCTATTCAAAATTAGCAAATTTCCTCTGCAAAGCACTATCACTGGTCCAGCAACTTCTACTGGCTTTCAAAACAGGGCAGTGTACTGTACCTAAAGGCAAAACCAGCATTATGGTGAGCTGAGGGAAGAGAAAATTTGCTGTCTTCAAAGGTTTCAGAAAGGGATGAAGATGTTGTGGAATGCATACAGCAGTCAGTACAAAGACATTTTTGTGAGACACAGGTAAGCTCTCCCTCATAAATACAAGTGTAGAAGAATGGCAAGTTAAATTACTTGCTCTGTTGAGAAACTGTAGTATTTTTCAGGGCTGATACTGAACCCATCGCAAACTATCTTGGAAGCCTACTTATGAACATGAATTTCTGGAATTTCTTTACCCACCTGGACTTCTCTGCATGTGATGTAATCTGGGGAGTTTACCACAAACTTGGCATTTATTATGCAGATTGGTCTCAAAAAACAGATGAGAATTGTCTGCTTCTTAGTCTTTGAGCATCAGAAAAATCAAGCTGTTTTTAAATCCTGGCTCTACTTTTTAAGATCAAGAAGAGTCACTCGTAATTTTTTTTCCATCCCATTTCAGTGGAACATTGCTCTCTGAAGGATATTAAGAGAGTGGTGATGAATTATAGTTGAAAACAAAATGATGGTGTTTGCTGTCATACCCATCCAAGAAGCGGATCACTGGGAGAACTACTTTGCTAAGATTGGAAAGTAACTAGGTTTGGCTTCATTTGAGTGCCATGTTTCTTTTGGTCCAACAAAAGCCTGTAAATGTGCACTGGAAAATGGTCCTGATAAAATCATGTGATCTTTGTCTATGTCTTCTGCAAGTGCCAACAGATTGGGTCAAACTATATCTGAGAACACAATTAAGGTAATCCAGAAATGAGATAAGTCCTTGGTCTCTCTTATTTCTTTCTTTCTCTGTTAGGTTACTGTACTTGTCGATGCCGTATTAACAGCCATGAAGATGTAGATGACTATTAATGAAGAAAGGCAAGTGTTTAGTTGCTTGAGACAAATTAGTTTGAGGAGCTGTTCCCAGGACCTACGCTAGAAACTATACTCATTGACTCTGGTACTCCTATAAATTGTGGGTAGGCCTTGCATTTGGTCTGGCTACTGCCACTGACATTGCAGGACTTGGCTTGTTTACTTGCACTTCTACTTCCACACTCTGCCTACATAAAAATCTCTGTGGGAAAAGAGGTGCTTTGGGCATGGGAGAAATGGGAGAACTTGGACTGGACACTGAAGCTGCAGGAACTTCCAGCCTCATGGCTGGCAAATGCAGTCCCGATATCCAAGTGACTGCTTCAGCCCTTCTGCCTGCTCATATGTCTCAACATCCCTGTTATGCATAGATAGCAAGGCACCCTTTCTTGCATCCTATACTTTGCTCCAGCAGAATCTGCGTGACTAGTCCTGGATGCATGCCTAGATCTGGAGCTCATCATTATGTGATGAGCCAATTCTGCCCAGCATGTAGCCTGATTCCTAAGTATTTGGTTTGGGATCCTTGGCAGCAGAGATTTCTCAAGGGGAAAGGTCTACAAAAGCACTTGTCTGCAGTGAGTGATGAATGTTTCAGGAAATTTATCTGACTATGCACTGCAGCACCTTTTCCACAGTATTTTGGAACCAGTTTTGAGATAGAAGAAAATGGATTTTGCATGTAACATATTTTTGCATATTATTTATAACTTGCATTGAAACACACACATTAGGCAACAGCACACATCTGTAGTAGTAGCAGCCTTTGACTGACATGGAGAGTCACAAGAAGGATGTATCACTCAGAAGGAAAAAGAGGAAACAGAAAGCACTCTGGTTAAATGGCAAGGAGTAGGGGTATATTCATACCAAAAATATTGTTTAAGAAATGGAAATCTAGTTCTTGTAATGCTAATGGAGTGGAAACTAATCTTCTACTTGTGTCTTACCTGCCAGAGTGAAAGCAGGATAAAAGGAAATTTCAAGAGCAAATAGCCACGGATACCAAGGGCAATAATAAATTATTTGCTGTATATCAGAATTATGAAGTTTGCAAGACAGTCAGTGTCTGTACTAGACCATTAGAGTGTGAAATGGACAGTCCCATTGCACAGATGCTAAATGATATTTTTGTCTTGGCCTTAAAGGTAAAAGTTATTGGAAAATAAGCATTCTCAGTTTATTTTCTGTTACAGCTATAGCTGGTAAGCATGAACTATGGAGGCAAAGGCCTCAAAAAACCTCAAGATGTTCCTTAGTAATAAGGTACTAAAATTAAGGCAGAATTTATATATACTAAAAGGAAAAAAAAAATATGGCTGTAGCAGTAGCAGAAGATGTTGGAAGAGACCAGAATTGTACAATCTGAGCAGGCAAGATGAAGTGACCAGATCACAAGGAAAGCTTCAAGATGAAGATGAGCCTCTGGAGTTTGTACCCAAGTTTTCAGATTGTTTGCTATTCTGTTCCTGACATGTCTGACACAGATAACTTTTTTCCCTCTTTCTCTGAAATGCAATGTCCACAGGGAGAACTACTTTTTTTGTCCTTCTCTGGCTGGGCAGGAGTAGTGGTTGCGTCTAACTCAGAACCCATCAGTATATTCAAGTTGCTTCAGTTGTTTCTTTCATTGTTCACTGCCAGTTTGCAATGCCCCTCCCTAAACTGAAATTCAACTACAATTGGGTGGCTTAATAGTCATTTTCAGTAGGGGCTTTCTGATGTTCTTCATAAGGCTCTCCATGCTTGCTAATCTAAATCATGGTGTATCATCAGGAAATATGCCACCTAACTAGTCCTTTCCTTCTTCTAGGTCATCATGATGCATGCTGAGGCACAGTGGCCCTAATGCTTCTCCTGACAGCACCCTGTTATTGACTGCTTTCTGTGCTGAAAAATGGCTCATTTCCTACTTTTTAACCACGTTTTAATCTGTGACAAGACCCATGCACCTCACTTCTACTGCTCTAATAGCCCCGATAAAAGCCTTCGGAAATCCTGAGCAAACATCAGTTCTGACGTAATGAGGTCGTTCATCCTGAAGCCTTTGTTTGGGGTTCAGTCAATTCATCTTGCTGAAACCACAAGAACAAAGGGTGAAGGTAGGGAAGGTGGCAAACGTGACAGACATGGGACAAAAGGAATATTGCCTTCTGTGAGGTTCTAAAATTGTGGGCTGTAAGACAACCTTCTCTTCACCCTGTGATAGTGATAGGATAAATAAACTAGAAGTACTGAGTAAAACCACAGACATCAGGAACATCAGTAATACCTGTTCAGAGTCCATTGTGTTGACTTTGCATGGCCAGAAGGGCTCGGTCCTGCATCCATGTTGTCTGATGCGGGGAAGGCATCTGTGGCTGCTGCCCTGGGTGCCCAACCACCCATCTCCCAAGACCCAAAGGTCACCTTTGTAGGGGTTTGGGGCAGTAGTCACCAGCTGTGGGCTTATCTGCAGGACCAAAGCTGTGTTTTTCCCTGCTTCAGGCACTAGCACCTCTGCTGCTTTGCACTGCTTTTCCAGAGAGCCTGCATGACCCAGGGAACAGTAACAGCCAAGTAACTATGTCTACACAGCAAGCTGGCATTCACTTATAAAAGGCTAGTTTCATCTTACTGACTTAAAGATGCCATTTGGAGTCCTTCTTTGCAAAACTCCTCTCTTCTGCCTGGCCGGTAGGAACAGGGTCATTAAAATTTCACAGCCTAGGCCCCAGGATTCCTCACTGTACTCTTACCTGGGCTTTTCAGTCCTGAACAAGCAAGCAATCAGTTTTCTCCTTATGGACAACTTTCTACATCTTCTTGTTAAAGAGCACACTCAGAGATGTGCTGTCACTGAGGTGTCCTCATTAGCCTGTTCACTGTGGACAGTGGAAGCAGTCTGGCAGGCATGAATGGGTAGACTGAGATGGTTGCAGGGTTCCTCACAGAGCTCCCTAGGGCCTCATTTGTGGCAATGGGAGTCCAAGCAGGTTCAGCTCATGTAAAGCAGGCAAGCTGACTCCTCACATCTTCCCCTGTGGTTCAAACCAGGTTCTTCTTACAGATAGCACTCCACGTAGATGCCATACCAAACAACTGGGTGAATGATGTTCTCCGTTCGTCTTTGCCCCATCAGGCCATGAGGAGCTGAATTCCCTGTGGGGATGTGATGGACTGATTTGGGATTTGTCCCGTATTGTGCATGCATTGCCTCATGTTGCCTTGACAGAGGAGACCGTGGATGGCAATGTGAGGGCTTGCCTTGGTGATGTGGTATGACTGCAGTGTGCTCTCAGAGCTCCATCACGTTGGGAATCCAGGTTCTGGTTTCTGTGTATTTTCTGCTGCTTGCTTTTCTTTGACAATTCCTCTCTGTCTTAACTGTGATATCTGCATGAAATGAGTGGCTTTCTCTAAGTGTGTGTGTGTAGGCTTGTAATAGCAAGCAGACAACCAGGTAGCAGATCAGTTGTACATCATGTTGTTGCACAAGGTGTGATGTTCAATGCATGAAGATTTGTAGGCAGAGTTCATAGCTGATGACTTGCACTGATTCTAATGATAAAAAAAATTACTTTTTGGTGAAAAACAAAAGAAGAAAGGGGGAGATTAAAAGTAAAGGCAAATTCAGCTAGATACAAAAAAATATTTCAGGAAAGATTGTGTCTGTGAGATATCTGTTGTCTAAACTGGCTGGGTGCATCACTGTGATGGAACCCAACACTATTCAAGCACA
The DNA here is from genome assembly GCA_013397115.1 of Edolisoma coerulescens. Lineage (NCBI taxonomy): Eukaryota > Metazoa > Chordata > Aves > Passeriformes > Campephagidae > Edolisoma > Edolisoma coerulescens. The sequence continues at coordinate 226,510 of VWZW01001521.1, forward strand.
AATGTCAGGAGACAACTCACCATCCAGGGCAGGTGCGCTGTGGCAAAGAATAGCCATGGCCTCACATACACCCCGTTACTGGGGAAGCAGGGGCTGTGGTTTGCATAAGGGACGTGGCAGGTCTTCCCCTGGTGCTCTGCTAGTGATCTGATCCCAAATAACTCCTTCTGCCCAGAGCCGACCTTGACCCTGGCAGAAGACTAGAGATACATGATCAATTCCAGACACTGCCTTTTCTGACCCAACAAACTGATTATCGGAAAGAGAACTTCAAACATAGTTCTCTTGTGATTTTGTCAAGCATCAGATATTTGTCTTTCTTTATAGTCTGTTGTGAAAATTGGCTCATTGCTGTTTATGTTCTGATTTTGTTTTCTAGCACGGTACTCTGTATGGTTCTCTCTCACTTTAGAATTAAACTTGGCTTCCCCTGAGGAAGAAGCACAGGAATCTGAAGAGGTTTTTGCATAATGCTGGGTCATACTAGGCAACTTCTCAACACTTCGTACATTTAGCAGATTCTGAATCCTGATTCTGGTGGAAGAAAGTAGTAACCCTCACAGGTACTAAATGATCCTGTGATGGAAGACAAAGAATTACCAGTGGGTTGCATGATTCATCTCTACCCTCACTGAGACAAAAATAAAGTGTTTCAAAATCATGTATCCTATCCTAACAAAAAATATAAAAAATCAATACTAAAATAGTACATTCTGAGCAAAGTTCCCCTAAAACAGTAGGACAGCAGTTTCTATTTTTAAATTGATTGTCTGTTTTTATTTTTTCTGTAGTACAGGAAACAGCTGCACTTTGCTAGAAGGAAAACCCAACCAAATAAAATGGGAGAGAAAAGTAGCTTATCTTTACATTAAACACATCCTAGAAGTTCTTTACTAACACATAACTGTGTTAACAATTTCTCATCATCACAACTGGTGACGCAAGTGCCATGGACTCATTCTGACTCAGAATACATTCTGAGAGAAGATATGGAGTGAGGTGACACCAACCTGGCCATTCTGCTCCCAATGGAGCAGCCTCTGGAGTATAAATTAGACCTTGACTCTATTTTAGCTGCAGTTTTTCTCTTTGATACTGATGCTTTTGCTCTGTTGGATGTGCAGAGGGCACTGTAACAGTGTCCAAACTACAAAAACTAGACCAAAAATCAGTGGATTCATAAAAAGGGTGTAAATGGCAAGACATATATGATCTCCTGCAGATTGTCTTTAGAACAGGTTTCCCAGGAAACCAAGTTATGCCACTGTCCCAGACCTACATTCCTGACAGGATTAACTTAGTGGGCTGAGGAAACATCCCCCCTACTCTTCTGTGAGCAGCCTTTTTGTCAGCCTCAGTGAGCCCTTAGCTGTGTTTCCAGCACACAAACCTGTACAATGCTGAGCTTTTTGTAAGATGGGCTCCCTATAACTCCACTGCTTTCAAGACATCCAGTGCAGACTATCCTTTGGATGAGTCTTCTCCTTTTTAAAGCCTATCATGATGGTGGTCTGAGCTGTGCCTTCAGCTCCATTATTGATCTCACCTCAGTGACTGCCCACCTGTAGATGTGAGCTACATCCATGCATCCTGCTGTTGCTGTTTGTCCCTGGGAAGGAGCATTTTGCTTGAGGTTGGTGTCTTTCAGTATCCTTCCACTTTCTTTAAGGCCTTTGATTCGGGCCCAGTTCTCCATGGCCACATGACACTATGATCCCAGTACTACAGACAAAATGAAAAAGATGAAAGGAAGTAAAGAATAGAGAGGGAATGTGTTGGTTTTGACAATGATCCTTTATCAGGTGATGACACAGCATCCATCGGGATGCCCCCTTCTCCCTCTGGCTGCAATCATCAGGTGGTTGGCTCCGTGCACTCTGGGAATTGCAGGTGCAGGTGAGAGCACAGAGGACAGAGGTCTTCATTTCAGTATATTCTATTAGCAGCACCTCCTGCAGTGAGACTGGGCTGGCTATGGCTTGTGTAGGTTTCTGTCTGTGGGCTTTTGTACACAGAGCTGTGGGTTTCTGCCATGTGGCTGCACCATCCTACTATATCCAAGTTCAGACATCAGTTCTGCAGCACTTGGGAAAAGTAAATGCCCCAAAAATGTGAATTTGCCACCTTCTGATGTGTCCCTACATCATAGCATACATTTCAGTTCAGCAGCTCAGTTCCTTGTGCTACCTTGCCACTTTCTCTGAACTAATTTAATGCAAACAGCCCTTATGGTGATGTTATGGAAAGCACCAAGCAAATGAGCTGTACAATGAAAGAACAAGCCATTATCCGCACTGGTTACAGCATTGCAAAACACTCTAACTTTACAGCAAGAAGACATTTCAGTTAGTAAGAATTAGAATCAGATAGTTATTCATACTACTGACAGGCAATTACAGTGGTGATCTTTGGTCTGGCTGGCAGTGATTGTCTCCAGGTTCCAGGCATGGATTTTGACCTCACTCAATAGGTCACAGAATGGCAGAAAAAAAGGTGCCTTTCACTGCCGCCAGCAAATGCCTTGACTCTCCCAGAGCTATATTGCTGAAGACACGTGAACTAGCCATCAGTAGAGAAAATCCCCTGATGGCTGAGACACTGTCTTTCTATCATGTTAAATAACCAATGGCAAGACATAAGCCAGATGAGCTGGGAATTTATCCATTTGTACACAAATTATAATCAAGTGGAAGAAGTGTTTTTGTTGTTTCATCTTTGAGGGTGAGTCCCTTGTAAGCTCTGATCTTCCTATGAAAAAAAGTAAAGGAAGTCCTGGGAGAATGATAAATACAACATAGAAAATATCTTGGCTTATTGAGGGTTATTTGTGCTTCTTTTTTCCCTTCCAGCCTGCAGTGTTATTTTGAGCAGCAGAGTTCAAGATAAACACTGTTTTGGAAACTTAAAACATGGAATTCTTTGTCCTCAGCTAAAGGTCTTAGAGCCTTCGTTTGCTTTCTCTTGCTCCAAATGAACTACACTAAAAATACATGGTAGTTTGTTTCCCATTTGTTATTTAACAACCCCACGTGGAGGATGTACTCTGGATTGCAGGATCTCAGTTGGTTGAGATACCCGTTCAGAAGGAGGACTCTGCTCCCCTCAGCTGCCAGAGGTCACAGCTCCACTCCCAGCACTGTGTTACATGACGAGTACAACACAAACATACATACTTACCTCATGTTTTTCTTGCTTGCAAGGCAAGCTGTATTTAAAGCACAACAAAACAAAACTGGTTAACATGGACAGGTCTATTCAGTTTTCATTTTGATTCTGGAACTTGGCTCACTTTGAAAGTTTTAATCCTTTTCTAGGAACACCAGTGTTGCTGTCAGGAAGACCCTGAATCATCTGATGGTCACCTTATTGATGATGTCTTCTCTTGGAGTGAGCAGAAGGGGTGGACAGAGGACCCACCCTGGATGATGGGGTACCTTCAGGAAGGGTTTGACTAATGAAAAGGAACGAGGGGAATGTATGACATGGCTGCTTAAACCTGGTTCTGAAAACTAAAAGAGGAATTCATATGGAGGAAGGGCAAGTAGGTATACTTGTAGTATGTATTCCTTGGAAGAATACACACACAGTCTAAACCTGTTTGGCATATGTGACCCTGAATGGTACTCCTCAAAACAGAACAGCAGTCAAGATGAGCATCTTCTATCAAATTTTGCCAAATTCTGCCAGCAAGTTATACCTCAGTCATGCTGATTTGCTAATAAAAACGAGATTACTTTAACTACCAATGCTACAAAACTAATCCCTTGTCCAAAAAATAAAACTTGTCCTATGTGCTCCACACATAACCACCGACCATACCTATTTTGGAGGAGGGGTTGTTATACCACCAATGAATGCAGCATAATCACACTGAGGGGAGACATTATAGTGTGGCTGCTGGGCTCAAGTAGGGGCCACTGCCACTAAAAATGCCAGCAGAACTTTCAGATCTATACAGCTCTCAGATACTTCCACTAATGTCCTTTCGGTTTCAAGAAACGTTGGACCACACCATCTTCCTTTGGTGCAGGTGGAGGAAGTGTAGGTGGCTGAAGACCTGCAGTTCTCATCACCAGTCTTATAAGCAGAAAAGATCACTGACGTTGAAGCACTATGGTATCTTGTTCGGCACATCCCCAGCTCCTGCGGGCAGCATTGCTGAGGTCAGCAGGATGGCCTGCGTGACCAGCAATAGCAGAAAAGTGCAGAAATGGATCTCAAAGCGTCCCCAGAGTAAGGCTTGTCTGAAGAGCCTTGCACTGTCTGCCATACTGTCCATCTGCAGACAGACCTGCTCTGGAGCAGCAACCCTGCCCTCCCCTAAGGCACGAGAATGTTGCTACAATGCAAGTTCTCTCTGCATTACCTCTGGAAAATCTCTCCTTTTCTTGCCAGCCTTTCACCCATTTGGAAGCATTCAAAGTCCTTTTCTGGTTTGATTTTTTTTTTGGGGGGGGGTTGGTTTTTGTTTAGTTTAGTGGAGTTTTGTTTTGTTTTGCTTTTTTCTGTGTGTGACACTGAGAGCAAGGAAGAGGTTTGTGAAAACTTGAGCCTAAGATGCATTTTGTATGCTGGGTTCATACCTTAAAGGGATTTAACGTGCATATTAGAACCAGATCCTTGCTGTAGCTGGGCATTTTGCACAAGGTCATTGCAAAAGAAATTGCTTCTTTTGTTTCTTAGCAAATGTATGCTGCTCTCCTCAAATAAAATGTTCAAGAGAAAGGCATAGAAATTCTGTATTTAGACAGGTATACAAATAATACAGTCATGATACATTGTACTTCTCTGCTCCCTGCTCATAAGTGACTTCATTTTTAAAAAGAGCTATAAAAGGTAAATAGGTGAGGAGTTTTTTCTCAGCATTACAACAGTGAGGCAATTTTCCATTTTCCCTCTTCTTTGGTCTATAACTGGATCAGTTATACAATGTAACTTTAATTATCTGAATACAAAATTTATTTCAGATTCTCATGACTCAGATAAACATAAACCTGCTGAGTCTGCAAACACTACAAGGGAAAGCTCAGACAGTCTTGGAACTGCAGTGAAAAGGGTTTTGCCTTGTTTGCTTGGATTTTTTTGCTTGGTTTGGTTTGTTTTTTGTTTTTTGGAAGTAGTATTATTGCTGTTGTCATTATCATCATCATCATCATCGTTTGATTTGTTTGCATTTTTCCTCATCATCCTGGGATCTGGAGTTAACCGGGGTTTGGATAACCAAGGTTTTCAAGTACACAGTGATTGGGAGACTGTATTTTTATTGAAGAGTGGGCAGCACTCTGCCTCACCTGCCCCTGCAGTAGCAGCTCTACAGAAATCTTCCACTGTCTTTAGTGCCTTACATAAAAGACCTTTTAAAAATGAAAATGTTTTTTACTGGGTCTTCTTCCAGAATCAGCTGTGCAAGTAAAAAGTGGGAGCAGTTTTGTGCCTGGAAAACAGATAGGCTTTCTTGTGTTGTCCCATGCAGCTCTATTTGTGCTACAGTCCAAAGCATTCAGCACCAGCAAGCAGCAAAACTTACTCTGCCCTGCTGCCTCTAAGAAAGCCCTTCCCAAAGGGTGCACTTTAGGGTCAGAGGATACAATGGCAGGTTATTCTAATATTTCTGAGGACATTAAACACATAAAGTTGATATTTCTGTTTTTACTGATGCTTACTTCATGAAGTGAGACACAGACCTGAGGTACTCTACAGAGGCTTTGTATGAACCTGTAGGAGTACCAGAGGCAGAAATTTCAAAGCTCTGTACCAGTCAGTGTTTAGTAAGAAGCCTGGGAGACCTCCTGCTCGGCAGCACTGCCCTTAAATGGCAGGTGTGTTGCAGGCAAGTGGTGTTACTTTCATCAGAAAAAGCCCAGGCAAGTACAGATGCAGTTTTCAACTTAGTTGGCACTACCTGTTTTATGCTTTTATTGTCCATAGAGCTATTATTGCCTCTATGACTTAAAAGAAGTCCTTGCTTTGAAAAGTGTGGATGGAGGTGTTATACTGCCTTTGATTCTCTTTCTGCAGGGCTCTTTTATTCTCACTTTAGTGTCTCGACCTTGTCCTAGTGTAACTCTTCTCCCACAGGGATGGATAGGTTATGCTTACTGCCTAAAGAATCACTTGGCTTTTGGATAAATGATCCAAGATTATGAGGATATTTCCAGTTGTTTTTGCATAAATTTGCTTACAGTTGGATTTGCAATATCCTTTAAAAAACACGCATCTGCATGCACTTAATCTCAGTCTTGTAAAATGTAATGCTTGAACCTGAATGAAAGATGAACAACAGTTTTCCTCCACAATAAAAAAAAGGAAATAAAATTAAGGGTTCTGAATTAACTAACTGTTGCAATTCAAGGCTTCAAAATCTTAAATGACCATTCTTTTTCAGGATCTTTTAGTACAAGAAGAGGTACTTTTCACAAATATAGATATTTGGGAGGAAAACCTTATTACTGAGTCTTTCAATGATGACGACGATGATGATGATGATGATGAAGCAGCAGCATTATTGTCATTCCAGTTCCATTAAAGTGGCTAGGAAACATAACTAAATACCACTTCAGAATGTCACATACATTGTACTTTAGTTTCAGAGTAGGGCATTAATGTTGGTCTTTCATTTGCAATGAGGAAGTCTTAGTACTTGCTTCTGAATATAGGATCTCAGTGTACATTTGAGACTGTTGATTACATCTCACTGCAATGCAGGACAAACAGATACAGACATGAGCATCCAGTGTTTTGTAAGAAATGCATTAATGTTATATTAGTGTATAATATGTTAATGTGTTATCCATCCCCTCCCTCTCCTTCCCCATAACCTAGTGAAGAAATGAGTACCAGTGTTGTCCTTAAAACCACCAATCACACCTTCCTTTGTTTATGTCAAGGCTAATCTTACACTCCCTCAAAATACAGTGATTTGAGGGGCATAAAGACCCACATTTTAGGTAGACTCTAAATAATAAAAATCCTAAAGTCAAAGTCCTCTACAGTTTATTGATAATATCTGCTAATTTTTAGATAGCCTTTCAGATTCTGTAATGCTCCAGCTTTTGCCAAGAGTGTTACGAGACTGTAAAGTGCTTGTGCCTGTGGAGCTTCCCTCTGAATTACCTTGTGGCCATTTAGTGCAGCAAGCATGTGCCATATTCTGACAAACACAAGATGGTGTGAAGCTGGGAAAGCAAACAGCAAACTGCTTCATTGTCAATCACAGGGCAAAGAAAAATAGCTATTTACTATCTTTCATGTGAGTGATGGTTTCAACCATTTTGAGATATATGTGGTTGCCTTCTTACTGTGCAGGGAACTACACTGTTAATATCCAGAAATATTTACAGAAACAAAGCATGTTCTTTCCTGTATGAGATAGGAGTATATTCCTATGGCTGCACTTCTTCAAGCATATAGAACATTCCCCCATTTCTTCCATGATGGTACTTGGTCTGGAATTTGTCACTGGGAAGTCTGAACTGCAGGGAAGGAATGGGAAGCCAGCAAGGCACCTACTCCGTCATCAAGCCCTAAACTGTGTAACATCAGGCCTCCTTCATTGTAACTGGGAATTGTCCTCAGCAAAGGTGCAGTGGGTCTGCTCTGGTGTTAAGTATCACAGATGAGACAGAGTGAATGACAACTGGTAATGGGTCTGGATGCTCAGGTTTATTTAAAAACCGCAAAGATTAGAGCTTTCACCTTTCTTGATATCTTACACAGACATTATTTGCTCTTTGGCATTACATTTGTGAGGTCTCAGCTGCTCTCCCTGCAGTAGGTTGCTGCTAGCCCAGGATCCTTGGGCAGAAAGTCATGTTGCTTTGTGCTGTGCCACTACACAGGACCACCTAACTTTGGCATCAGCAGCTAAGGACCGTGGTCATCTAACTTCATTTTTCTCCAGCTGTCTCTTTGACCTCTGGAGTCCTCCACCCCTTTCAGGATATTTCCTCCAACTAGGATCTTTATCTTCCTCCTTTGTCAGCCCCTGTTTTCTTTCCAAGACCACCTCTTTAGGGGAGAAATTCTCTTTTGGCAACAGGTCTCTTTCTGGAGACTCTAGCACCTGATTTTCTCAATTCAAACTGTCTACCTGCAGAAGCACAATGTATGATAAGCGTCCTAACTGGTGGTCCTGTCTGATGCTCTCTACTCATTGGATGATTTGGAATGTGCCCCTGAACATTCCAAAAGAACAGCTGCTACCAAGTTTACAAACAGTCTGTCCTGATGGTGGGTAGTAACTCTCAGGCTTCTGCCTGTGTGTTCAAAAGACAAATTAAAGTCTGTCTTGCGCACCCTTACACATACTCAATTATTTGCCACCCGTGATACTATGCTACTGCCTGTTCACTTCTCACCACAATGCAGCACAATATCTGACACTCGAATATTGGGCCACCATCTCCTCAAAGGGCTTGTTATTGCTGTGGCATGTGAAAAGGCTCTGTGGACCTCTGCTACCACCAGCTATCAGCATGCAATTAGACTCCAGCATCATCTGGACACCTCTCTAGGTACCACAGGCTCATTGCAGGGCTCCTCGAAGCCAAATGCTGCTTTGCCACTTGCCAGCTTCATGGAAATCCTGCTTAGGTGGAATTACAGCTAATACATGGAAGAGCACTGTAGCACAGCAAGTACTAGAGGAGCACAATGCCACATAACTCTGTCAGGCTTATGCTTTCTGTCACAAGACAACACGTTAAACAAGGTGGTACATTTTGTTTCCTCACACTACCATCACTTGTCATAACATTGTACCCTGGAGAGACATGGGGATGAGCAGTGAACAACAGCCAAGGAGTTCCTTGGAGCTGAACCAAAGCCAAGTGCCTTTTCATGCTGTAGAACTAGAGGACTGGAAGGGCCCTGAGGAGTTGCCTGGATTGCACCATGCAATGCGTCAGGATCAAATCTAGTTACATTTATACTGACAAAAGTGGGGATGCAAATCTATGTATAATGTGTTCTCAAGGACCCTACATCAACTCCTATTAAGAACATTTTTTCCAGGGTCCAGTAAAAGTTTTCCTGCTGAATTATTAAACCTGTGACTTTTTGTTCTACCCAGCAAGGATAAGAACTGCTTTTTCTCTTTCACTTTGCAAATTACTCTTATGCTTTTTATGTGCCTTGCAGGGTGTTTCTGTTCCACTCTCTGCAGGGGTTGTCCAGTCCTCCATTTATGCTGTAGAAGTTGACATGAGTCACAGTGACATTCTGAAAATTTTACTGGTATGAAGATTTTTGGTTCAATGCTTTTTCCAAGTAGTTATTTCTTTAGAAAACTATGGAAAGGATTAACTGCGCTATTTTCACAGAACTTACATTTTGGATAAATGTTAATATTGAGCTTGCATTGTCATTGTTCTTCAAAGCAATAAGTCTGTGCAATTCCTTTCAGGTAGTTCAATCCCTCCATAAGAATTGCCGAATATACCTTACTATTGCACAGTAATTCCCTGTAAAGACTCTGCTATTCCAGACAAAGGGCTTGGTTTTTCTGTAGGTGGAAACCGTTTTGCAGCAGGCTCTCCAATCCATTTCCTCCTGTGGTTGTTCTTTGTGCACATGAAGTGCAGCTTTATCTTAGAGAGTTTGAAATTAAGATTAAATATCCCACTTTAGGACAAGTAATAGGGATTCATGTTTTTGTAGGTCACCAAAGTTTTGCAACTTTATGTTTCCAAGCAACTTTATGTTTCTGCATGGAGACAGCTCTGAAGATTAGTTTCTTCAGATTTGGATTAACTGACTTCTTAACATCTCCTTACAAAAGAAAGTATAGAAAATACCTGTTCAACAGTGGGTTTTCTTCTGCATTGCAGTTGTTGAGCTTTGTCCCGAGACATTCCTTCTTATAAACCTCAGTTCAAATATTGAGTTTTCCAGTTGGTCTGAAAATAATTAATGGAAGAAAGTAAGTGTTGGATCTCTTTCTATTTCAGAAATTTGAAGTAACATGAAAGCTCACAGAACAGTTTTCCACCATCCCTGAAAACTGCCTATAAGACGTCAATGACTGTCTTGGAAGCAACTAGGAAAGAACAAGGTTTATCTCATAGTTAACTGAAGCATTCAGTTTCTACAACAACATAGCATCAGTGTAGCTCCATCAGTACTAGAGCAACTCTGATCCTGACTTAGGAATTAGTGTTATTGTGTAAAATATGTTAAATGTTGCCATGCTAAGCAGCACTTGATTCATCATTTGGCTATCTTACTTTCTAGGAAACAGACAAAAGGGAAGGTGTTACTCTGCATCAGCAGTTTAAGTATATTTAGGCTGCAGACTGTGATGGAGAATTCTAGTGCATTGGATGTGTCATCTAGCAACTAATTTGTCATGTGATCGGTAATCATCTCAAGATTTGTTATAATTTTGAATGTGTGGTTCTTTCAGGCCCCTGAAGAAAATGTGTAGCTCTCCTCTCCTTGTTTTGGACAATCTGAGCTAAGATAATATGGGAAGCAATTCACCAGCAGAAGGACATTCACTTCTTGTTGGGTTACTCTCTAATGATTAGGTGAGAACAGTGAGTGGGGTGGGGTGGCGTGGTCGATGGAGGAGTCTCTGCCTTCAAGGCAGAGGCAAGTCCATGTCAGGGACATGTTTCCTCTGTCTACTGGGTAGATTTCACTGGGTGGATTGTCTTTCTCTCAGTACTTTGCTTCTATATATTCCTGATAGTAGCACTCTGACACAAAGGAGGACAAGTGTATGCACAAATAGATAACATCTGGGTCTTGAGCAGGACTATAGACAGGTCTTCAAGAGTTACACACAGAACAAAATAATACAGCAGGCAAATGTTCTTGAAGAAGTAACAAACTGCTTGGCTAGTAATATGAGATGGAGTGTTGTGTGTAATACAGCAGAGGCAGAATTGTCCTTTCTACTCAGTTTTAGCTGGATTATAATTTCAAGGCTTGGCCTCTGTACATAGAATCTTAGAATAATAGAATGGTTTAGGTTGGAAGGGGCTTTAAAGACCATCTCATTCCAACCTCCCTGCCATGGGCAGGGACACCTTCCACCAGACCAGGGTTCTCACAGCCCCATCCAACCTGGCCTTGAACACTTCCAGGGATGGGGCATCCACAGCTTCCCTCGATAACCTGTTCCAGTGCCTTACCATCCTCACAGCAAAGAACTTTTACCGCATATCTAAAAAGTAAAAAGTCCCCCTCCATCTTTGTTGTAGGCTCCCTTCACGTGCTGAAAGGCTGCAATTAGGTCACCCTTGAAGCCTTCTCTTCTCCAGGTGAATAAACCCAGTTCTCTCAGCCTTTCTCCATGAGAGGAGACCCATCCCTCTGATCATCTTGGTGGCCTCCTCTGGAGTCTTTCCCAACAGGTCCCAGTGCTGGGTGCAGTGTTCCAGGTGGGGTCTCACCAGAGCCAAGCAGAGGGGCAGAATCCCCTCCCTCCCCTGCTGCCCGCGCTGCTTTGGATGCAGCCCAGGACACGTTTGGCTTTCTGGGCTGGGAGTGCTCATGGCTGGGTCATGTCCAGCCTCTCATCCCCCAGCACCCCCAAGGCCTTCTCACAGGGCTGCTCTGCATCTGTTCATCCCCAGCCTGTGTTGATACCAGGGGTTGGCATAATGAAAGAGAAATAATTGAGTCTACAAAAGAGGTACCAGGGAGATAAGTGATACATGAAACACAAGGGATTTGGGATTCTTAGTTTCGATGTGGGGAAAGTAAAATTTAGAAAAAAAAAAAAAGGNNAAAAAAAGGAAAAAAAAAAAGAAAGGAAAAAGAAGGAAGATCAATATCCTGGAGGTTTCTAACAAAGGGTTAGATAAACACATGGTGAAGTTGAATTGATATTCCCAGGAAATAAATTAAATTACCTCCAGAGGGATCTTCAAGCCTTAGATTCCTGCAGCACACTTTCATTGAAAACTCAATCCTTGAGGAGACTGTGTGGGAGCAGGTTACCTGGGCCAACATTTAAATTCAACTCCCCAAACCAGACTGTACTGCCCCTGCACCAGCCTCTCTTTCTCATCCCAGAAGGACAAACACATAGAATGACAAAGGCTAATCTTCACACTGACAGCATCAAGGATACTGCTTTAATGAAAGCAAAAGATAAATACTAGATTTTGCTCTCATCCAGGTCAATGTCTATTATCTTCTCTGTATCTGCTTTCCTGCAGACACATTGGTGCAACTGACAGCCCATCTAAACTCCTTGTGCAGGCAGGACTTTGGCCCCAGGCGAGGCCATCCATCATATCCCAAAGAGTCAGGGACAGTAAGCATAACCTACCCATCCCTGTGGGAGAAAAGTTACACTAGGACAAGATCAAGACACTAGAGTGAGAATAAAAGAGCCTGCAGAAAAAGAATCAAAGGCAGTGTAACACCCCCATCCACACCACAAGCATGCTACACCTGGGCCCGGGTACAGAGCAGAGATTCCAGTGTAGGGGATGAGTTTGTGGACCGATAGTAAAGCAAGCAGAGTTTTCTCCTTGTGTTGTCTCTTTCAGGCGTGTGTTTAGATGCTATTTTTCACTTGCCCAAACATCTCTTCTGACAGGTTTCCTGGAGAGGATGATGCATCAGGAAGGTCCCAGAGATGTCACTCTAAATGCTGGAACACCACAACATGAAGGCAGTGCTTATGATAAGCACATGCCTTTTCCTTTGATCTTCATTGTGACTTCCATTTCAAAGCCTCAAATCAAATAGATAATTGAAATAGTAATTAAAAAGCAAGACCTGGTCCTTCTCACATTCACAGCTGTGCAAATCTGGTGGAATTCCGGTGCAATTATTCCTATTTAATTGCTGTGAAAATGAAGTAAGTCTACTGTATCTATGCCTTTTTACGTCTGCAAAAAAGCAGTCTGACACTTTTAGACGTTTTTGTGGCTCAATGAAGTCTTTAACAAAACTACAAAATCATAGAAAATGGAAACTGTGAAACTCACAACAAAGTTTCAGAATCAGAGAACATTCTAACATCCAGTGATACAATTGTAGTTTTCAAGTGGCTGATAAAGGTGCCACTAACATTTAAAATAGGAAGACCTGGCAGCACTGAATGTATATTTTTAAACATATACAATGCCAGTTCTAAGCAAGCTTTGAGGTGTAGGAGGGGGAAATAATTTTGCATTTTTACAACAGATTTGTCCAAATTTCGAGGGTTTTAGCCTAATCATTTCTCAAGAGAAAATATTTGTTGATTATTTGGCAATAGCAGCACATTTCTTCCATTTTTTTCTTTTTTACTTTTCTGTCTGTACAGTGACATGTACATGCATTTCAAATTCTGCTTTTCCGGGCAAGGAAAGATACCCATGGCAGTTTCTACTATAAATAGACAATGACTGTATTTATCCCTTGTGTGGAGGTGGCAGTTCATAAACATACATGTGTGCTGTATTTGAACTGTGCAATAAGATTGTCCAAGAACTTAAAAATTAGCAAGTACTACAGTTTTGGGGTTTTTTTCCAATTCGGATTATAATAACTATTACTACTACATTTAATCTTCAGCATGGATTTAAAAAAACAAACACAAAGGGAAAATATAATGCTTTTGAAATATTTTCATTGATTTTTAAATTCTGTGCATTTTAGCTAGATATCAGTATATTGAAAGGAAAATCCAACCAGCTTGTCTCCAAAGACACAGCAGTAACTGGGGACTGCAGTGAGAGAGAGCAGCTGGGAAACAAGAAAAACAACATGAGTAAGGATGTTTAAAAAAATTAAATGTGTCACTGCCAACATCTCTGTGATTTTCTTTCTAAGAGATTAACAAAAGATCATGGCACTTAGGGACATGGTATAGTGGTGACCTTGGCAGTGTTGGGTTAATAGCTGAACTTGATGATCTGAAAGGCCTTCTCCTATCTAAATGATTCTATGATTCTATGATTTTATGATCACGTTGAAGTTACACCAGCCTTTCACCCAGATTGTTTTTGTGTTATATCCAAGCAAGAAAACAGTGGAGGTCTTCAGAAGAACCATCAGTGATTTAATTGAAGGAAAATCTACTTTGTGCTTAAGTGCATGGCAGGCATAAGGAGGAGGTCAAGGATTTCCCTCCTCTGTTTTCCTAACGTTCAGTCATAGCAAGCTCTCAGCAGCTCTGGTAAGTGTCGAAACTCAGACTGTACTTCTGAAGTGCAGACAAAACACAGTTTTCAAGAGAGCTAGTGCATGAGGAGACCAAGAACTCCCTAAGGCTGGATGAGTACCCCAGGGTCAGGATGAGCAAGGCTCCTGTGCAACCATATGTGTCCACTTTGCTAACACACATATTAAAAATGACATATTTTTAATTTTCAAACAGAAATCCTGAATCTGATCAACAGCACAATTTTTTGCACCAGAAGAGAAACCTCTAATGTGAGCTAGATAATAGATGTTAATAAATTATGAAAATGAAATGTTGCCAGTTCAATCAACAGTCACAACAGGCACATCTTTATTTTCACAGCAATAATAGGTTTTCATGGTGATATAAGTGGTTTGCTTCAAAGACATGATTGTGCATTTTAAGAGTAGGTAGGTCAGACCTGCAGAGAGCAAGGGAATGGTAAGCCTGAGTCAGAAATGGCTTTTCTTGAGAAGGAAGACTCTGATTTAAAGTCAAAGTAAATGCTGAAGAGAATCTAAACAATTGTGGCAACTTGGCTTATTTGTCAGGAAAATTACAAAAGAGAAAAGTACTGAAACTTGCTAGAGCAGATTGTACCTGACTGGGAGGTATTTGCTTGCAGACTTGCCATGGAACAGATCCTACATAAACAAGAGCTCTCCTGTCAACGTGTGTGTAGCAAAACCCATACCTATTCAGAAAATAACATATGTTTCTAACTAGGTGTTGGTACTTGAAAGTAAAAACAAAGCTCACATATTTCCACAAGTTTTCTGTCAAGATACCCTTTTTAACTGAAGGATATTTTGCAATTTATACTACATCTGCATTCAGATAGGCATAAGGGAAGTTGGTGAGCAGTGCAAGGAATTATAGGACTTGGCATTCTTGTTGAGTGACGCATAGGAGTTATGTCTTCTGCTCTTGCAAAGATACTGACTGTTTTCTTAAATGATTTTAGTTATTTCAAATGCCTCTCCAAATCTTTGGTGCCTGTTGTGCCCATTATATATTTATATTGCAAGCTGTTGAGAGATGTGATGAACATGATCCACTAACCACAGATTCTCCCTGCTGACTGGATGATCTTCAGTGGCAGACAGTTCAGGAAGGAGCTTGGTGCTTTGTCTTGTTTTGTGTGTGTTTACAGCCTCTCAGTACACCTATGACTTAAGTTACATTATTTCAACCAGTTCTAAGTGCACTGAATTGCCAAGTCTAGTCAAAGCTTTCCAGGAAATGCAAAGCACAGTTGCTAGTCCATTCAAATTCTTGACTTTGTAAAATGCTTTGAGGTGTGGATATGGCAGCCAAAGTGGTGCTCCTGCTGTTAATGAGATACCACCTGCAGAAAGCAGTAGTTCTCAAACTTTGTCCCTGGAAGAACTTTTGGGCAGTTAGTTCTTTACCTGCTCTTAAAAAATGAACCAGATTTGATCAAGGCAAAACTAGAGCAAAATACCTTTAGTAAGGTCTCATCCTACAAGATAAATTCAAAAGGGAAAGATGGAGCCAGAGGCCCACAAACCCTCACTGCTTGTGGCGGGGCCTACATTCACTGCCCAGGGCCTACAACACAGGCTCATGCTAAACAAACACAGTATACTTCACATTCAGGGGAAGCATTCTTGGGCGGGATCTCTCATAGACTGAGGCATTTAGAAAAGGAGGGGATAGCGTTTGTTCTCCCTTCCTTATAAATAGCGTGCTGTCCAGACACACATAGTTTCAGGACACAGCACAACCCATCTTTCTCTCCTAAGAAGGGAAAGACACAAACACCCCCTTGTCCCTTGTATCCTGCCCCCACTCTCCCCAAAAGGGAGGTGGCACTCTACTTTTTTGGAAGGACTAATTAGTAGGGAGGGAAGTTTCTGTCTGAGGTGGCAGGTGCTTAGGGAAGGGCAAATGCAGCAAAACTCTAGCCTTCAGGTTGTGTGGGGTGGTCCTTGCTAGGGATGCAGCAAAAGCAGTGACTGTCAGCACTACCCATGCCCAAACAGACCCTGTGTGTGAATAACATAATGTTATTGCCTTGATACACCAAGAGCCCATTGCCCAAGGTCTCCTTGTCAAAGGACTCTGTGAGGCTGGTCCAGCTCCCTGAGGCCAGAGCCTTTCAGGGTATAATAAAACCTTCGCTCAAGGGGTAGGCAATCCTTGCAGAGACCAGAGATAGCAGCTGAGTGAAACACTGGGAGCTGTATGTCAACCCACCATGCAGAGTGCTAAATACAAAATATTTTTGCTGGACCCAGCTTTCCTACAGTTCTACATTATTGGTGAACAGAAATTATTTCTCTTCTGTTTCTGCAATGTGGGCACCTCTGGGGCTTCCTGGAAGGGCTTCAGGCCCCTCTGTGGACATGGAGCCTTATAGTCCTTGTGCTGCTGCTGGCATCCCAGTGTAAGCACGGAGGTGTCCAGGAACTCCCCTGAATACTAGGTGACAGAATTAAAGGATGGTGCCTGTCTGAAATTACATTAATCACAATGTCTCTGCCTGGTGTTTGTTGCCATACATGGCTGCTACCTCAGGGATGTTCCTGCATTGTGACCCAGTGTTCAAGTGATGTCCCAATGCACACTTCCCTGTGCCAGTCAGAGTGCAAGGACTCAATCCCAAATTTGCTCACATCTCTTCTTTTATAGAGGCAGGCGAGTAAAACGAATGAGGCAGTTTACTTTCTTTCATTTCTTTGTACTTACAAACTCATGCAGTAAAACAAGGGTGCATTTTTCTGAGGCCAGCACATTAGTTTTGTGTGGAAATACACTTTCTGCCTTGCTTTCCTGTTGTCAGCAGACTAATTTAGGGAAGAGCAGGAGCACCTCTCCTTCCTCGAAGTGGGTCAGCTGTGGACATTACACTGTACTCACTGCAAACTATTCTTTCTAGGTCTTTTCAGTTTGTGAAATTCCTATTTAAGGAAGGGATAGACAAGCACTTTATCACATTATAATAATTGGCTTATCCCAAGCTACCTGGGGAGACCAAAAATCATATAGATGATGTAATGCATGATGGCAGGAGAACATGCAAGAATTATTTACCATCTCTTCCCTATGCATACTTCAGCTTTAGAGGATTCATCCTAATTATTTCACATATTCATAGGGTTTTATAAAGGAATATTTGGTAGTATTTCAGAGTGATGCATGCTGAAACAATTCACTTTGAATGAACAACAAGTCTATGAACTGTCCGTAAATATATTAAACCAACTTGCTTATACTAGAAATAGTCCATTATGAGTGGGTATCTTTTTGTGGGCACAGCTGGGAAAAAAATGGAAGCCTGATATTTATAGAAGCAGAAGTTCGACACTCACATCTTCAAGCTGAGTTCCGCATATCATTTCAAACAAGGTAAAATGGTGACGGGCAGGAATTAGGATCCCAAGCAATATCCCAAGCAATTCCTTAAACTTCCTGCCTTGTTTTCAGAAGGGAGTCTAGTGAATGGTTTGAATGACAGAAGGGAAGAGGTTGGTCTCTTCAGAGGACTACTTGGGTAAGCCCCCCACCCATGTTCCCCGAGCAGACGGAAGGAGAAATGCAAAGGGACTCTTGGAACCTTTTCCTGTCATGCCTGTGGACAGCAGGACATGTCCATCATACCCACAGCTTACCTTTGGATATGAAAATTCATTCCGTGGGGAGACTGAAGGCGACATGGTGCAGTTACAGGGTGGGGAAAATTGCGTTCCTCTGCCATTTGCACACACAGTGGCTTCAGAAACTGCAGCTACAGGTGTGGCAGATGGCTGCTTTCTCAGCGCTTCATGCTGAGCACTGAGGAACAGCCATATGAGACTGCTGCAGCTCACTGTCAGGGATCTGGAAAGCAAAAATTTCCAAGCTTACTGTTGACAGACAGGCCAACTTGCCTTGGATTTTCATTGCGACAGCTGTCACTGCTGTAAGATGTGAAGCAAAGTGTAGGGCTTCATACTGTGACATTCTTGGATAATCTGCCTAGCACAAGGTTCATCCCAACCACTTGCAGTGAGATGGGTTTAAGTATTAAAGCATGGCATTTACTATCCCTGTGCCCTCACCACTCATCACAGTCGTTAGCTGCAACAACTTCAGATGATAAAATTATATACAATTTACCTCTATTTGCATGATCAGCACCAGTAATGACATCTTTATGCTGTTATTCATTCAAATATTTTGAAATGTGCTATGCATCGCTGCTATATAGAAATTTATCACACAGAAATGAGTTTTTATGGTATGAATTTGTGTACATGGAGAAGAGTGAATGCTCTATACAATGTCTTCAAAAGAAAGCATTAAAAGTTCTTTAGACAGATAAAGACATCATCTTTTAAAATAGTGACAAATGATGTTATGTGTTTCAAAATATTCTTTCTTCACATTTTCTTAATCTTCTGTCATCCCAGATGTATAGTTCACTACCTCTGTACAGTACCACATATCCTTGGGAGACTTTTTTGGAGGATCTGCAGGACATTCAGGGGTCAGGGTGTGATACAAATCTTCCATCAATAGAAAACTGTATTCAATTTGAAGACTTCTTTCTCACAGTGTTTGGCATGCATTTTGGAACAGGTAAAATGTGTCTTAATGTTAATTAGGAAGCTGCTTTGCTCTGTGATGTCTGGTACACATTGGTCTAGAGCAATGGTGGAGGATATCCACTCCTAATCATCTAATCCAAACCGAAAAAAAGAAAGATCCCATCGTCAAGAGCTGACTGTTTGTCAGAAGCGGTGCAAGATGACCTGGAGATCTTCCTCTCTCTCCATGGCTTACATGCGCTAATGTAATTGGAGCTGCCATTCACTGAGTCATGTTTTTGAGCTATGATTCATTTCTCTGTATCTAGTGGTGGCATTAATGTTCATGCAAACAAAAATTGCCCAAACCTGAAAGCTTTAGACTTCAGATATCTGGTATGAGGGACATTAAATCAAGAACACTATTGGACATCTGTCTTCTCTTCTAGGCAGGAAAGTGCAGAAGACTTTGTACTCCTTAGTCACAAAGGATTTTTAAGTTACCAAAGACCAAATTTTGCACCTCTTTGAGGAATGTTGGGCAGAATGTTAACTGTAAGGTTAACAATGTCACTGCAGAGATAATACAGGAAAAGTGAAATTCAGACTGCATTTTTAAAAAACTTTTTTTTTAAGAGTAGAAAGAACATCAAATGCGCCTTAGAAAACTCCTCAGGCATTTGACTTGTGGGACAGCTCCAAAGACAGGGTGCAACAGCCGGCCATTACTACTGCAGCCAGAAATCAAAATAGATTTTGTAAAAAACTTTCTTTCTACTCAGGAAAAGTCTAGACTTAAGTCAGTTACCTGCAATGAAGAAGACTGACATGTGGTACAGCTAAGTCCTGGAAGGCAAATTCTTTGTGTGGAAAGGCCTGTTCCCAATGACAGCCCTAGACAGGGCAGTTTTCACAGCACTGAGAATGTAACCACCAGTTAGTCTGTTGATGGTATATCCATAGGTCAGTCCAGTTGGCTGGTTAGCAGTGAAACAGCTAAGAAACACTGTCACAAAGGACACATCAATACAGCAACTAAAATCCTGCTGCCAGCTGAGAAGTCAGAAGTCCCACAAGGGATATGAGGAACAGTGCATGCCAGTAGGTTATTGAAGCTGTTTGGACTGTAAAATCTAGGAGTTCCAGAAAAGGGAACTATAGGGTGGAGCCAAACTTTGGAAAAAGCTTTGGAAGGTCTGGCCTAGAGGAATCACAGGTAGCAAATGGTTTCCAGGTCATACATAGGTGACCTTGCAAGAGGGAAAGTGAAATGGCCATGACCAAGGAGTGAGGATGGAAATCACCAACCATGAACCAAAGCAGGGAGAAACACTTTCCATTTTTCCTTTCCAGACCCCACCCTGTGAGGCTGGAGGACAGAAAAGAAATGCAATTTGTCATGTCTGGAGATAGATGACAGAGGGTTGTCTGACAGGCCAAGTCTCCCGACTCTGATTTAAATACAATCGTATGCCTTGTGCATGCTAAGCACAGCTCTCCTTCCTATGGCTTAAGTCCCTCCACCCCCGACAGACACCAAGCACAAGCAGCGGCTGCTGGAGAGGATGCAAGCAGCAGCACAGATGAGGGGATGGAGTCTGGATCCACACGAGAGGCTGGCATTTTCAAGCTGTCATTGAGTCCTGCTGTGAAACTGAAGTCTGCATCTCATAGAGTGGGTATGGCTCTCAGCGTGCATTTCTGAGAGCATAGCTGAGATATCCTGCTAGCACAATGTTCAGCAGCAGCAGCAGGATGCTCTGGGGTAACTGGAAGTCAGACTGTGAGCATCACACTATCTCAGTGGACTGTCTCTCCTGTCATGTAGCATAGTTACGCTATTACTGTGCACCTGTTTGTTTTCTAATCCCATTCTCTGGATATCTTAGCACTTTCTGTGACTCTATGCCTGCAACAAGAGCATGGAAAAGTTATGTGTCTCCTTCTTCCCAATCTGGTTTGCCCCTGCAAGCTGCCTAAAGTGCTTATGGTTTGGGAAATGCTGGCCCATGGGTATGAAGAAGGAGGAAGCATTAAACACAGCAAGGTTTGGAAGCTTTTATCTCAGGTGACTTGAAGTAGAAAGGCTGCAAATCTACCCTAATTTAGCCCTCTCAGTTTGCTACATTTAAGACCCACTCCCACAAGGTTTTTGTGGACATTGCCTATTTATTGGAAATTGCTGAAAACAGTGAGGTTAGATTCCTGAGAAAGAACTGCTTCCTTTTGCTAAGAAGACAGTATAATAATGTTACACGGTGTTCTACACAGATACACAGCGTCAAGATTTACTGCTGGAATGTCTCTTCCACTTCTGCTTAATCAATAGTGATGTTCACCAAGGACCCCTAGAAATTCGTGCTGAGGCCAAACTGCAGTAATGTTAGTCAGATTGGTAACACACAACTTTTGTATGACCCCATGGTCTTCATGTGGAATTTGAGACCACATCAGTTTGAGTTCAGCTCTCGGTCAGCTCTCATGAGCTTGAATGTGGGTGAAATTGTATTCTGAAAATTTCCTATCCGTCTGTCTGTTTACCCTTACACAAATATGTGTATTTCATCCCCATATGAGGTACAGATTAGCAGAGGTAGTAAACTGTCTGACAAGACTCTTTGCACTCCAAGGAGTTTCCTTAAGGAGCAGGCCATGCCCTCAGCAACTCTATGTCAGTGCCAATCCCCTGCAGTCTAGATGAGCCGCTCTGGAGGAGGAATGGGTTAAACCCTGCTTGAAGCTAGTCCCAGGCCTGTGATGGTGGTGCTGGCTGTGGACAGGATGGGACAGCTCTGCTGGAGAAGCTGTGTCAGTTTACACCAGCTGGGGACATGGCCCAGGGCCCTCTGCTCTTCCCATTGGCCAGGAAAACACATCTCAGTGTGGAGAGAAGCCAGAGACCAGGGGGCTTGTGACATGCAGAATACTCTCTCAACATGAGAGTGTATCCTCTTCCTCTACTCTTTGAGGTAAAAAGCTGATAGCTGGGAAGCTTTGTTACTTTGCTACAGGTTCAGCACCCTCCTCTGCTTATCAGTGTCCCTCTGGGAGCAAGGGGAGTTTTCAAAAATGTTGCAGTCTCTGGGAAGCACACAGAATTCACTAGAGTTTTTTCCTTTCATCTCCCTAATGGAGCTCCCACTGAAGCTGGCTGGCAGACTGCCTCTGTGCACAGAAGTGGGCAGGACTGCATCTGCAGAGGTGGTCCATCCACTGTGTGCAGAGACTGAGAGAGTAACCTCACTGTGCACCGCACACCGTTTTGGGGGTCAGAAAGTGAGTGTCACTTGCATGCTGGTGGCATGATTTGTTCAAGGTCTCCATACTCTCACAATAACATAGCAAATGTGTCTGGAGTTGAAAACAGGAGTGCCTGGTCTAATCCAGCCCAGCAGAGCTCTTGTGCCCCTGGCTCTGAATGTGAGACTGACAGACAATCTGACCTGCATCCCTGCTCTGACTGAGAAGCTGATTTTGAGAGTCACATTGCAGGTACAGGAGGATATTAGCCATATAGAAAATGTTCCCTCTTCACTTGATTTCTTTCCTCTGCATCTTTGTTTCTCTCTTTAACACAAGACATGATCAATATTTAATTTTTCTCCTTATTACAGGAGAAATACTCTCTGTACTGCAGGTCTGGCTTTGCTACCAGTGTTACTATCTGTTACTCTCGGCCGAAAGTTAAGGGCATTTTTCAAAATACGCTTTCCTGTTTTCCACTCTTCCTCCCTTGAATGTTTTGAAAAGCTCCTGCTCTCCTTTCATAATCCTCTTCCCTGCACCTCAGTGAGCTGGGCTGTTTTTTCTCACAGCAAAGCCCAGACAATGAATACACCATGGTGAGAATTGGCTGAACAAAAACACTGACTTCAGCTTATGTCAATTGCAGATATAGTCTGATAAAGTGAAGGTGCTTCCCAGGTGAGGGAAGCAGTGGGTAGAAACATATGTTTGACATAAGCCCGGCAGCTATCTGCGTGTTGAGCTAATCATCTGGGTTGCTGCGCAATGATCATTATTTATAAGAACAGCACAATACTGTGAAAAGAGGGTAGTCTGTCATAGTTTGTACACTTCTGTGTGGCCTGCTGAGTGTCAGTCTCTGGTTTCTGCTCTGGCAAAGTGTGCTGCTGCCTAAAGACGGTGCTGACTCACTTTTTTTTAACTCTAAGTAACACAAATGAGAGTTAAAGCTTTTTTTCCCCCACCCACTTCTTTTGACCTCTTTGGCCCTTGCTATAGACAGTTTCTTCAGTTATGCTCTGCAAATATGTCTTTATAAACATGTGTGCTTATAAAAGTGTATGCTTTCACTCAGTCATGTACATATTATTTGCATACTAGGATGTCAGGGAGTTCCACCTGCTAAGTGTTTTTCCATGGCTTACATCTGGATGAAATGAACTATGGAGAGATGAATAGTTTATTTTGATATAGCTTAAAAGAGTTCAGCTAATCTTCCTGTAGGGTTTTAAAATCATTTTTGAATCAATGTAGTGATTTAACTATGCAGCTAATCCCCATGTAATTCTTTGTCAGTTCTGAAACATATAAACTTTCTTTATTTAATACAGAAAAAAATTATATTAGCAATATGGGATAATGGATAAGATATTTTGGTCTGCAGGAGGTACAAATCAGAAGACAGACTGATTTCCACCAGCTAAATTACTTGCTCCATTGACTGTGTCTTTGTAATAGGCTGAGCTGGAGGCTCAGAAGCACAAATTGATGAAACTCAGAAAATAACAAGAAAAGTGGAATGCAACACCTGACTGGAGAGAAAAGATTTAGGAAAAATTATTCTGGTACGTAGAGAAAAACCTAAAGTAGAGAGAGCGTCACTACTTTCCAAGCAGTACAAAAGGGGGTGGAGGCAATGATGATGGTGATGACAGGACACAGGGCTAGAGGAGAAAACTACTCAGTGGACCTGCAGACCACACAAGTGTCCTTGTTCCAGCCAGAATAGGGCTAAGTTTTTGCAGTAGCTGGGAGGAGGCATGGCTGAGACACGGACGTTATTCTATACCACCTCACATCATTGTTGGGGCAAAAGGACTCTCTTCTGGGGAGAAGCGGATCTGACTGGAGAGGAAAATGTGATGAAAGGAGCTGTCTGGCTTTGTCTATTATCAGGGGTTTTTTATATCTTTTCTTATACCTTTTGTTATTGATATTGTTGCTGTTACTGTTTGTTTTATCTCATTGCTGTTTTCAGTAAATAGGTCTTATCTCAACGTGGTTTTTAGTGGTAATACTAAATTGGAGAATACCATTCCTAAACCACAACAACAAGTGGCCTTCGTAGTTTTGTCTCAGCTTTCTCATGTTGCCAGTGTGGACTTTCACCTCTTCTTAGTGCACTGCAAACAGAGAAAAAGGGTGGGGGACAGGCCTTTCCTTCTCCCTTGCTCCCTGCAATATGGTGATGAAGAATGGGGAGAAAATTGTGAAATGTCTGATAGAAACATTTCAAAGGCATGGGCCAAACAGAGAAGATATAAACTCCCCTGCCACCTTTCTCAACAGTAAACCTTCTCATAGCTTCTGCTCTTCATAACTTTGGCATCATCTTCCAGTTGTCTCCCTTCTGGCAAAGCTACCTCTCTTCACCTGTTTCAGGCTTATCAGCCACTCATTTTATTTTGTTGGAGGACTCGCTTGTCAGTTTACTTCTTAGTATGCATTAGTATGCATTTACTTCAGTTGGAGCGAAATTCCAGAATCCTTTAAGCCACTTTTCTGTTTTTCCCTTTTGTTTCATGGACCTCTCCCTTTCCAGTGAAAGTTAGCATTTTTTGAAATTTCGTGTATTTCAACCAATTTGTAGCTAACTTCAATCTCTTGATGATACAAATTCAAGTNGCTCTTGTGAAATTCCCTGAGTTGCCTCACAGGCAGTTTCAGTCGTAGGTTGCCTTCAGGATCCAGAACAGGATGTCCATTGAGATAATGTGGCTGAAAGTTAACATTCAGAGAAGCATGTGTGAATTATGAATTCAAGATTGAATCCCCCATCACTGGATCACTGAGACAATTGCTCAGCTGTCAGTTTGGAGCCAGAATTGTCATCTCCACTAATGGTTTTCATAGGTGGCCATTCCTGTTGCTTATTTCAGTAAAGTGCTTGTGAAGGTGACATTTGGGTTCTGACAGGCATCCCTTTATTTTTCTTGTTGCAAGCTTCAGGATCTGACAGCTCATTTTCAGCCATTAACTGGTCCCGGGCTTCTGGTGTGTCCAGATCTTTTATTACCTGAGAAACAGAGTTAGAGGGTGTTAAGGAAAGCCTCAGTTTCGACATGTTTGCTGGAAGCTTTTATGTTCATTCCAGACCATTAAGTAAGGCATGGTAAACCTAAGGAAAGAAAATAGTTCTGCACCTGCGTTTCCAGGTGACAAACAGTTTTTAGAGTGTCTGAGAAAATAAAACCAAGCCAAACCAAACCACCCTGCTCTAAAATATTGTGGTGGCAGTTGAGGAAAAAGGTAATTTTCTGCACCATACTCCCTGCTCCTCAGTAGGAATAAACTCACTTCATTTGGTTGCTCCATTTTTAATTGTCAAATGGTAAATACATATATGTCTACACTGGCTGTGCTTTAATAAAGTCATTAGTTTACAAAGCAATGTCTAAACAGTAAACCTTAATCATTTATGCGAATGAGTAGCATCAACATATTGAAGCCTTCTCTAACTCACTTCCTAATGAGCCTCCAAAGCTCTTTTCCCAGGTGCATTTTTTCCCAGTTACACTAGCTGTGCAAATCCTGAGCTCATTTGTATTACCTTCCTGAAGGAAGCAATGCACTGAACATATAAAATCATTTTAATACCTTCTACTATTTTTTCAATTCCAAAGCATGTGTTAGGTCAAGTTTTGTGATAATTTTTTTTTCAGTGTTACTGTTATTGTGATTCCCATTGCAGGAAGCAAAAAATTTCGGCAGTTGGTGGAGGCTTTGCAGCCTTAGTAATTCAGTTGACTATTCTGAAAGATGTGGTTTAGCATTCACAGCAATAAATGAATGGATGACTTGCACAGTTGTTATGCTTTTGATTTACCTATCAAACTTCAAAAGTTTTGTCTTTGAAGCAAGAGTTGTTTAATTTGGGCTGTCAGGAAACATTGGCTGGTTTCATCCATTCTTTGGTTATGTCTGACTAACAAAACACGTGATGAGATGACTGGTGACCCAGTCTCAGTGAACTGTTCTGCATGCCACACGTGTTGTGTCTTTGTGCTTTCCTTCGAATTTGTGTACCATGGACCTCAGGGCATTCTTTTGACACCTGCTGCTAACTGGAAGTTCAAGTAATTTTTCTGACCTATTTTGAGATTGCTAAATCTCATCATCAATTGAACCTGAAACACTTCACAGTTACAAGTCTTGGTGTCATGTTCCTGCTTCTAGAAATCCTTGCAGTAGATTCTAAACACTAGGAACACATGGAGGAAAAGTAATTTAAAGATTAATTTGTTTTGAAAAGGGGTGGGTGTGACTGGGATTACTTCAGAAAATGAGAAGGCCAGCACAACAGCACTGCAGCAGTAATGTGGTATCAGCTGCCAGACTGTCAGAGGTGGTTGCCAGAAAAGTCTTGGGTGGCTTTGGATGTCCAGGTCTAACTGTTTCTGCACTTTGTACCTGCAAAGACAGGGAAAATGCTGGTGTTAGACAAAGTGGGAAGGCAACCAAAGGAGGGGAAGAAGATGTGGCTACCTTAATGATACTGGCTTTCACTATAATTGCTACCATTTGACCACTTTGCCTTCATGAGGAAGTACTTTGAATAGCAGAGATATTCAGGAGTGTGAGGTGCCATGGGACTCTTCAGTGTCAGACAGGACTTCTATTAAAATAGGTGTGAGGGCTTCTATCAATGTGAGCAGTAAACATATGGATATGAGATACAGGACGTCCTGTATTGCATATCGATAGTTTGGGTTTTGTTACAAAGTTCAGCTTGTGGTTTGTACTGATTTTCCACGTTCTTTTAAAGATCCCCTGTGTTCTACAGCCTGTGGCAGAATAAAACTTCCATGTGGGTGAAGAACATGACACATCTGCTCTGTGTCAGCAGAGGTGCACCTAGAGCAGCTTAGGCCTAGGCCTTTGTTCTGTAGACCAGAAGTTTTCTGATGGGATGGCTCTACTCTTTTACTCCTCTGCATGGACTTTTCTGGGAAGAGTGCTGACCGTCCTGGTTGACCCAATGTTGATCTGGATTAAGTATGGGTTTCAAAGGTCTGAGCTCATCTGCAATCCGTTCTTCCTCTTGCAACAGCTTTCCAAACATCAGTGCCTTCTGCTACAGAGTGTGAGGATGCTATTGCCGGTGTCATGTTCCCATCTCTGTGGCTGACACCATGGCCCCTTCTCCGTGTTCTACGGCTAAATTACACACATATTCACTGCTGTGCTTTGCGGAGTTTTTCAGGTACCTCTGACCTATTCAGGGATCTCAGCTTCTCCTTCCTCCGACCTTGGACTCCCCTTACATGTCTGTGTTTACCCACAGGCCTTTGCCCTATCCAGCAGAGAACAGTGCAGCACTTCCATGTAAATTATATCACCTAGCCAGATGAGATACAAGTGCCTCTGCATCAGCAAAGCTGTGGATGAAGTCTGTGTTTCTGCTAAAAGCAGGGTGGTTTATGTTTCCAGACATCCACACAGTCCATTATGAAGATTTTTACCTCTTTACGTCTGGATTTTTCTTCACTATTTAATAGCACCGTCACCCAGAACAGTTAGCTTAGTCCTGCAAATTTGCTACAGATGTGTTTTAAATCTCACTACAGATTCATGGGGAATTTGTGTTCCTATATCTGTTTTGGCATGGAAAACTCTGATCTTTGCTCTGTGAGAAACTCTCAGCAGAAGGGACTATGGTCAGCCATAGACAACTGGGACAGGACAGAGGAGAAGCTTTGCTCTGGCACATGGATGTTCCAGGTCTGGGTTGGGCTGTATCCTTGGGGAAGCAGCCTGAAGATCCTTGCATTGCTAGAGCCTGTGCTGTTTCACTGCTAACGAATAAAGACTTTTATCCCTTGAGTTTGCAATTTTTCCCTTGAGACAGTATCAGCAAGTGGGATTTCAAAAGCACAGGAAATTGCTTTACCCTCCTGCCACTGAAATCACTGAGTGTTTTACCCTTGGGATCAGTAGGAGGAGAATTAGGCCCATACTGAGCTCTTCTGAAAATCCCATTCTTTAATGAAAAGAAAAATGGGATGTTGATGGCTGTGTTCTAAAACCTCTTCATGAAGATGGAATTTTAAAAGCATGGACGGGTGCTGCAATTGCCTGTGTGACCTGCCATTTCATCCCCAGATTATAGTTTTTTCTTTGTGAATGATACTTCTAATTGCTTGTGAGATACTATGCCTCATCTAGTGAACATTAATGTGACAGAGCAGAGACTGTGGAAAACCCAGTAATCTATGGTAACAGAATTTGGCTATTCTGAAGCTGTCTTTGTGTTGCAGCATGATAACAGAGAAAAAATAGGCCTATGTTGTGATTAACACTGAGACAGACTAATTGCCCTTTTTTTTTTCTCTGTGAATACAGTGGTTAAGTGAGCAGTAGTAGCTCCCATAACAACAGAAAATAATTTTGAAAGAGCATATGTTTCCTCTTAAAATATTCTCAAATGAAGCACATGTTTACATTAATTGAGAAAACACCTGTGTAGGTGAAACTGTTTGGCTTCATTTCTGCAGAAATATAGGCTAAGCCATTATAAAAGTTGAAAAATTGATGTCCTATTCTTCTGTTATGAAATGGAGCAAAATGAGTGGCATCCACCTGTTGAGAACCCACTACTCAAGAGAATCAAGGATGATACAGCCCCCCCGCACCCTGAAGTTTTGCTGACAGTATCTGCAGAGTGAAAGGTACAAAGTCCCATGTTTACACTAGTTCATCAATGTTTTGGGAACCTTAATTCTGAGGTAAATTGGAATTTTGCTCTTTCCCCCCTACTTCAGTGGACTTTTGCTCAGCAGTATGGCCACTTACAGTTCTGTTCAGACTGCCTCTCCCTTCTTCTCTCATCTGCTTTTTTCTCAGTACTGCACACTTTCTTCTGCAGACCGATCTGAGAGTCAGATTTTTGTAATGCATGATGTATGCACCAAGGCTGCATCTGGCACACGTGTAACCCCTTCAGTGGTTGTTTGATCACCTTTTTTCATTTCCAGCTAAAAAGCAATGAGAAGGAAGTTCCATCTCAGTGAAGGTAACTGACAACTTCCTGTTATCTACGCAATTGCATTCACTCTCAGTGAATAGAGGAAAAGAGTTAAAAAAATGCTGCGCCTGACTTCTGATTCTTTTTCAGACAGGTGAGCAGCTGCCCTGGAGAAAGGCTCATTAATGCTGGTAACGTTGAAACAAGACTCCAAGTCTTAAATGCTTACCTTGGCCCATCTCTGGCTGATCCAGGACTCTATTTGGTAGAAGACAGCATGTGAATCATCTTTGCCTTCCAGCTGTGTTTTGAATGCATTATGGGTCAAGGCCAGCTCATTAATTTTTCCTGCATGTTCCATCTTACTCTTAGCCTGAACTGCCATATGTCCTTCTCTGTTCGCTTGAAGACAACCAACTAAATCCCCACTGCACTGATATACAAATGCATGAGAGCTGTACAGTGTGGTTAAGAGTCAGTAAAAAAAAAAAAGTATAAAGTAACTTGCATAAATGATAATGATTGCTTCCTTCTTGTAATTTGTTACTCCCCCAGGATGTCCCAGTCCATGCCCTAGCTCACTGGGACACGCAGGCAGCAACAGGGGTTGAGTGTGAAANATATCAGAGTTCACACATTTATGTGTGAACTCTGATATACCAGCCACTGAGAAGCCCAAAGGCTTCTTCCTGGGCTGAATAAGATAAATATAGGCAGGAAGTAAAATCTGTGGCCATTTGTTTCTACACACACATAGTATTGCAAAAACTTCGACCTCTGGGAAGAGGTCACTGTGGTGCTGAATTTTGACGGACACGAGATTAGCTTGTGAAGCTAAGGAGAGCTCAGTCCTCCCCTGGCCTTCATAGTTCCCTTCCCTTCCCGAGGCGTCTGCCGTCTGGAGAAGTGAGCACCGAGTGGCACAAGTGGCACACTCAGCTGAGCTGTGGTTTCCATTCCCAGCACTCGAGGGCAGTGTTGGTTTTCTTTTGCAGCAGCCGCGGTCCCACACGGTCCCAGCCCGGTCTCTCCCAGCCCCACCGGCAAAAGCCCGGCCTCCCCTGGGACGTGCAGTTTTTGGCCTGTTCCAGGTAAAGAAGTCCCATTGCCGTGTCACTCCAGTCTGCCTCTTCAATCGTGTCTCTTGACTCTTGTGGGGATAAATGTGGTCATTGCACCAGAAGGAACAAAAACTTCTCTAGGTGCGGGGGGGTGTCTTTGAGGACTTTAAATGTTGGCAGGTTTGAAGCAGTTAGATTTGCATATAACAAAGGCTTTATTATGGAGATCACCTGTGCGGGTGTAACAGGAGATTTTGAAAATACCGAAGTTTGTGTTAAACAGAACAAAGAGGAGCAATTACTACACGTTAAACCGGTCCAAACAGTCTGACCACATTTCCCTGGCTACCATATAACAAGGTAGGCTATGTGCATGAGAAAATGACAGCCTTGAAAAGACACTCAGGACCTATGGGCACCGTGAATGCCTTCAGGAGCACATTGTGTTTTGCCTTAAACTTACCTCAGCACCTTAACAAGGTGTTAACTGCTACAGACTCCCAACAATAGGAAGCGCTTGCTGCCCTCAATTCTTCTGGAGGGCTACTCTGCAGTCCTTCAGTCTGGCGTGAGACATACATAGGCACAACTGGTCAGCTTTCTCCAGTTAGTACTGCACCATTTAGTGGGATCTGAAGAAAAGCTGTGATACCAAATCTGCTTTCAATTGTCAGAAGGCCAATAGAGATGCCGAATCACCCAGTTTTCTGGCTGGAATATGAATAGTCTCCAGGCAGATGTGTGCAATCTGACTTTCCCCTCATATCCGTACCCTAGTCACTTTCTCTGTGCTTGGATATTTGCCTCTATTCATGCATAGATGCAGGTGGTGATCTTAGCACTAAGTGGCAAAAAACATTCTCTGGAACACGTTTGCTGGGCATCAGGGACCACACAATTATTTGGGCCTTTTTTACTTTTCATGAGCCCTGATTTGCGTTTGAAACCATCCGTGCGGCCTTATGACATTACACCATATTACTTGGTTTTATTCTTGGAGATGGAACAAAATCTTTCTAACACTCAAGGAGGCCATCAACAAAAGGGTATCTGGTGTATTTATTGATGACTTACCAGCAGGAACCACAGGACCAGACATATGCATCTGTTACAGCTAAACCAGGCTGAATGGTCTAACAGATGACAGATCAGTCAGATGTTCGTACGAACAGCAACATGCCAACAAGTTAGCACTATTAACAGCCCTTCACACTGCACTCCTTCCTGAAGCTGCTTATAAAAATAAGTAAAAGTCATAAAATTAAAGTGGAACTGGAGGTCAAAATAAAAATTATAAGGTCAAGTGGACTTGCTGTGTTTTAAATGTTGAAGGCTGAATTTCCAGCCTTCCTAGAAGCTTGGGAGTTTTGAACAGTGGGAAAACAGTTAGATGTGACTTACTTTAAGTGCAAGTAGAAGCTCTGATACTTTTTCAGGCAAAGTCTAAACTTGGGGGTTTTTTTAAACAAATCAAACCCTCAGTCTTGGCCATTTCTAAAACCAGATATGGACAATACCATCTATTAGTCATGGGGTTTGGAAGTGTGTTACCCTAGTAGCAGCAGTGAAACTGAACCATGAATCCAAAATCTAGTGTTTTTTCACTACTATACAGGAGGAAACATTAAGTATTTTGTTCTTCAAAAGAAATCAGGGCTCTACTGTTTTGAATTTCTCAGAAGATTTTGGTTCAGACCTTGTGTATTTTACAGCCAATAGATTGACTTCTCACAACTCCAAAGGGGGATGATTTTGTTGTCCTACTTATCAAAGGCTTTTGATTTGTCCTCAGCTGTGGGAATTGCACACAGTTTGGACTTGTTGACACTTTTGAAGGAGCAGGGAGCTGAAGCTGCTTTGCCTGGTGCCTGGCTCAGTGAAAAAGCCTTCCGGAGTGTTCATCACTTCATGCAGCCCACTGTGTGCAATGATATCATTCCTCCTTTAAAGCCCAAAGACTTTTTGTGGAAGTTCATGAGACTTTTACTGATAGCATGACATTGCTTTTCAGACACTGGAATTCATTTTTACCAGCACTAAGCTACTCCATGGGCTCAAATGAGTAGCAATCTCCATCAGTTCCTATTCTCACAGCACTCAGAATGTGTCCGTACTGAGAGTTTTCCTTTTTTCTCATCTTCGAGGAGCCTTGTCATGGGCTCTCTGTCTTCCAGGAGCTTGGGAAGATGGAGCAGATTCAGTCCCACTGAAGTCAGATGTACCTGTGTGTAAGGGGTAGGGCAGGGGGAGGGAGTAGTCTGAGTGGCCTTCAGGGGACTTCAGGTCATGCTGCAGCACAGAAAAACTTGCCCAATATCAGCCCCAATGATATAAAATCTGTAGGCTAAGGCCTCCTAGGAGACATGATTCAGTAGACAATGCCATGGAAACAGAAAAGCTTATCAACTCTCATACTTTTATGTCATACATGTCACTACCCTCAATAATTCTGCTCAGTGTATTGTCCACCAATAAAGTAATTTCCAGGCAACCTGAAGGAGTACATATACTATCAAACAAGTGACAGGTGAAGCACTCTCCAGAAAAGTACATACAACTGTCAACATTTGGAAAGGCCAACTTTTCCTGCAGCAGTTTGTTGGAAGTATCTATCAAGGAATGCTTGGCTTACCTCACCCAACAAAATGAAGTCTCAGAGAAAGCATCTTTCGCAGTAAACATGCTGGGAAATATGCAGAGGAGAAAGTGCTGTTCAACCCACAGGACACACCACCAGCAAAAATGGTGTATGCTATCCTAGGATAGAAAAAGGGCAACAGTGGAAAGGCTTCTGGTCTTGGATGAAAGAACATAGTGGCAGGTGGGAAGATGAGACATTTCTGCACGGTTAAGGTGGGACTTGATCCCTCACTAAACAAGCGCGCCACATGTTGCTCTGCAAAACAAGATGCTGCCAGTCTCCTTTCCAGTGTTGACCAAGTGATTCAGCACATGGAATGTCCTTGTTGTGCACAAGAATAGTGCCTGGAGCACTGAAAGCAATGAAAACCTAAGGCTTGTCCAGTATGAGTAGCTTGAAGACACTGCTGCAGTCCATACAGTTGTGCAAATTTCCTGATGCAAATGTTATTTCATATATCAGAAAAATATTAGGCAGTGGTCAAGGGGCTTAGCAGCACAATGTGAAATGTGGGGTTTTTTTGGTGGAAATAGTTTTGTTACAATGAAAACTGGATGGCAGTCCCAGTGCAGTGATAAACTGTCAAATCTGTGGTGTCACTCAGCCTAACTGGCAAAGACTGGTAAGGATCACAGAATCATACTGGGGTGCTTATCAAACTGCTGCTCCAGCTGTGTCCTGCAGACATGCCCACCACTCCTTCCCTCCGCCTCTGCTCATGTGACTTAGAGCAGCTGATTAGGTCAGGGGCAGGCCCATGAGTTAATGCAGTCTATCAAATACATCACCAGTCACACCTCCACAAGTACATCTTTATATCAGATACATCAGAAGATTCACACACATCATAATTTCGGTCTTTTAGGCCACATACATCAATATCACACTCAAGGTTAAGGATGCATGTCTGGCCAACACATAGTGACTTAAGTGCTGTTCTGTGCACTTCTGGACTTTCCACTCTGCCTGAGGATGTTTTGGTCCATTTCTTCTTCATTTATTAACTCAATTTATCATTGCATACTGAGATGCAAGATATGCCTGAGGAAGTCTGTAGACTGCTTCCATGGAAATGTCAACATTCTTCATGTTAGTTGATGTGATTTCTTGTCTTTCTAAATGGTGACTGCTGTGTCACACAGCACACAGTGGCAATACTCTGGAAATGAGAAAGCCACCACTGAGGACAAACAAGAAGTCCAGAGCCATCCGTCTTTCTGCTTTTTCCCTAGTCTTGGTAGCATGTGCATTAGAAAACCATCTCTAATACACCATGGGATAAGATCTTTTGGTAAGCCATCACAGCACCACTGCAATCAGTTCGTAAAAGTTTTCTTCTGAGTATCCATCCATTCTAGGCAATTTGTCCCAAGCTGAACAGGGCTGGCCTATAAGTTCATAAAACTGCAGAGAGTTCTTGGACTGCTGAAGATCTCCTTGGACATCTGCTTCCATACATTCTGAATTCCTGCTGATAACACTGATTGGGAATACCTGTTTGCCCTTTCATCTTAGATTTTACCTTAGATTATATTTGAATGGCCTTCAACAGATCTGTCTGCTTTAGCTGAAAATTCCACTTCATCAAAACTAAGCAATTCTAACAAAGTTCATTGAGGGAGAAAGGGAAGGCAAAAGAGATACATAAATTAAAAAAAAAAAAAGTTGAAAATGTGATCTAGTGAAATGTTTCAATGGGAAATCCACATCCTCTAAAATGACTTTTCATGCATCAAGATTCATTAGGTTTATTGGTATAAGATTGGCTCTTCCAGAACAGGCAATAAAGAAACTAATTTCCCAGAGTTTAACTGGAAAACACAACCACTGTTACTTCCACCTGCAAGTAAATAAGCAGTCTAAACCCACTTCAACATAATACAGGGAAAAGTTAACATTAGTAGGAACTCCAGTGTTATCAGGTAACACTTGACCAGTCGTCAGAATACCAGCTTTACACCTCTAGTCTTAAGGAAGAAAAAGAGCTGCAAATATATTTTCTCTGTGTTGAGCAGTGAAAAAAGGTCACTTTATTTTGTTTGTCATAGCAGGCCTCAGTATTTTCCTGATTTCATTCCCACCTGCAGTTCAGTATCTTTGCTTAAACAAGAGCACATGCTTTTCTCGGCCTTCCTAATGACTGTGATATCTGTTCTCTGTTGAAACTGCACCACATTTCTAGTTCAAATTTATCTCAATTCAGCTTGCAGATTCTGCCCAAGAGACCTCTATGTCTATGCCACTTCCAGCTCAGAGACCCTGCTATGATCAAATTTCCCATGGATGCATTTTGAGCCTGTTGATCAATCTCTCCCTCCCTTTATGCCCCAGGAGTCTCTTATGTTAATGCTTCTCAATTTCTAATTGTTCTGAGATTTCTTGCTGGAAGTCTCTGCAGCTGAATGGAATTCTCCTGGAAATGGCACTTCCTGAATTTGTTTTTGTACTCTTTTTACTTGTACCCTTTTGCACTTCTTAAGAGACACTACAGGTTCTTTTTGCACAAGACTGGAAGAGCAATATGAATATTATAATTGTTTCCTTGGGCAAGACTGCCCCTGGAAATCAAGATTGCTTTTTTTTTTTGCTATACTGTTAATAATTTATATTTTTTGGGGGGTGGGGAGGAACACTTTTGGCAAATCTTACTTTATCTGCCACTTCACCAGATGGGAAATAATCTTCCCCTCACGGTAGAGATTATACTCCATACACAAGTATTCTTTTGCACTTAATCCCCCCTATAAATGCAGATAAAGTAATATTCCCTAAGCTGCAACTTCACTACAATGCATCTGTCATTGAAGACAGTAAAAACATCTGACTTGTAGTCATGTCTCCTGAGCAAAAATCATGCCTGTAACCTTAATGACAGTGCTTTCTCTTGGATGGAAGTTGGAATAAATTCCAGAAATTCACAACTCCTGCTTGTTGAATAACATTGGCTGAGCCTATGTGCCTCAAACTTATAAGCACACTACTCAGCTTTGAGGACAATTCGTTTTCAAGAATGCCAGTCTTTTCCATGCAGCAGATAACTTTTCTAGAGTATCCATGACCTTTCAACGTTGTTGACATGACTGATAACTACAGACTCACAGAGAAGTTGTGGATGTCCCATCCCTGTCAGAATTCCATGTCACAGGCCAGACTGGATGGGGCTTTGAGCAACCTGGTCTAGTGGAGGGTGTCCCTGCCCATGGTGGGGGAGGTTGAAACAAGATGATCTTTAAGGTCCCTACCAATCCAAGCCATTCTATGATTCTGTGAAAATTCAGTCTCTGCACCACAAAGGTGGTGAGCTGTCCCAGTTATTTGGAGCTCTATTCTTTCCTGCCTCAAGGCCATGCCTCCCATAACCTGGCCCTTGTGACAAGCTGCCTTCATAGATAACCCTTTTTTTGGTCACTAGTTTCATGCACAAAATGGTTGTTTTGCAGATTAATTCCCAACTTCAGAGTCCTTGCATATCTTCTCATGCCTCTCCTGTTCATGTCAGGCCCTCTCAGTGCATTGCTGACATCAACAGAAGCACAGACACAGAAGCTGTATTCAGCCACTTTGCTGTGGTGCCCAGTGACAGGACCAGAGACGGCATTGAAACATGGGAGGTTCCTTCTGAACATCAGGAAACCCTTTTCCACTGTGAGGGTGACCAAGCACTGGCACAGGTTGCTCAGACAGATGGTGGAGTTTCCCTCCTTGCAGGTATTCATATGCCGTCTAGGCACTGTCCTGGGCAAGTGGCTCTTGATGATCATGCTAGAGCAGGGTGCTCTCCAGAGGTCCCTTCCAATTGCAGCCAGACTGAGGTTCTGGATGATTTAATGTCACTGAAATCAGCATTTCTCTTCTGGAAATACTTACCTTTTGATAATTATGTTATAATTATATTATGGAAAAGTTCTGCCTGAAAGGTTCAGACCGCTGTATTATGAGCACGTCATACATGTAACATATATATATATATATATGTATATATTGCTTTGAAGTACATGCTGAATGTTGTACCAAGTAGGGGACAGNTAGAAAAGAACCCCTAGCCATTGCCAATGTCTCTCAAAAGTTATCTTTAGCAAAAAGTTACAATTTTCTAGCGTTAAATATTTATAGGCATATGGGAATACCAGTGCTGCCCATCATCAAGATGGCTTTGAAATAAGTTATT
Organism: Edolisoma coerulescens; assembly: GCA_013397115.1. Classification (NCBI taxonomy): domain Eukaryota; kingdom Metazoa; phylum Chordata; class Aves; order Passeriformes; family Campephagidae; genus Edolisoma; species Edolisoma coerulescens. The sequence goes on from VWZW01001521.1 coordinate 263,250, forward strand.
TGAGATGGCAAATCTATATGACAGGACTCAGGAAAATGAAATAACTAAATGAGGTGAAGCACATTTAAAAGTGTAGAAAGAATTTACTGCAGCGTGTAACGGAGCTGTCAGGCAGACTAGATCACTCGTTGTTACTGTTGCTTCACTGCACTTTCATATGACAAGGCTCTGCTTTCTCTAAGGAGACTGACTGCTGTGTCCTGACTGCATTGGATTCTGTAACAAACATCCTCCCCCCAATGCAAGAAACAGTTGGGTAGTGGCAGGAAAAGTCTTGAGTCTCAGTTAACTTGAGAGACCTGTCAGAAATGAATACAACTGTTTAAATGATCCTGTCAATGTAAGCAGTCTTTTCTACTGCAACAAGAAGATGGAGCAGGATCCTGGTGCAAATAGGAAGTTGGGCTCTTACGTCATAAACACAGGTCTTCAGGTTTTGGTGAGATGTTGAGCTTTTTTAGCTGTCTAGGGCTGTTGGAATGGCTTGACCATGATGCACAGAACATGAGCTGTCAGTCACCAAATATCATCCAAAGCACCATTTCTCCTTGTAGCCATTTGGGACTAAACTACAAAGACTCCAAGACCATAGGGCATGGGAGAAACAAAGATTCAGGCCAGACAGCAGCTGTTGTAAATGCAATCAGTAAACTGTTGGGCTAGTAACCAAAGAAAAGAGCCACAGTGGGCAGCCATTTACAGTGCACAGTCTTTGCTGGTTCTGCAGGACCTGAGGACTGTGCTACTATGCCTTCTGAAGCTTCATCTCTCAGGATTAAGTATGTGAAAGCAAGGTGTACTCTTGTAACAACGTCATTTTTCACTGTTGACAGATCTTGTCACAGAATGGACTTCCTTGTACTGTAAAGCAGCTGGATACAATGGGGCTAAGTAAAGTGTAAATGCCAATACAGATTACAGCAAAACTGACAGTATAGAAATGGCTGGACCTTGGCCAGGCAATGCACAGCTGTGAAAGGAAGCATTGGAGAAGACCCATAGCTCCTGACTCTTTTCACACCCATCAGTGCGCCAGGGTAGGGTGCAGCCAGCTGAGTGCACCCCTCCCCAGTGGAATTGCTGTGCTTTGCCTTTGCAGTGGTCTTCCACACCAGTGTGCTGGCCCTGCTCCCCAGGGGCAATGCTGCATGGAGCTTGGTCCAGCTTTTCCCCCACAATTCAGCATGGAGCATTCAGCCTTGTCTCTGCAGAAACTGCCTGACAGTTGATGCAGGGAGCAAGGCAGCAGTCGGATTTTTCATTCCATTAAGTATTCACACTTTCTTCCCCTGTCTTGCTGTTGTTGTTTCTAAACATGACAGACAATAATCAGAAAACAAAAGCATTTACATTCTCTCCACTCGCAAAGCAGCACATTCACAACCAACATCAAAGGTGGGTTTAGCGATCATTAGTGCAATACCGCACTTCAACATGATCAAAGCAATCAGTGCCCAAACACAATAAAGAAGATGGAGCTCTGATTCAGCTCTTCCATAAAAGGCAATGATAAAGCGATCTGGGGAGAGGGTGAAAGCACAGTAAGTATATGAGGGCACGCGGCTGAGATATTCTTTTACATCAAAACAATTTCTCATTTCATATCCAATTATACCTCTGAGCTGTTCAGCCCATCATTTCTGTCATCTCTGGCTTTCAATTGACATTGCAAATTGTGGAACAAAAAAAACTACCATAAAGCGTGTCTCAGTTGAAATTCCTCCTGATGTGTGTCACTGCAGATGGATAACTCTTTGAGAGCTGGGATGCTTGTGCTGGCTTAATGATGCTGCCAGCCAGCCAGCCTCATTCACGTTTGCGTGAGGGACTCTTTAGTTACCACCTTGTCAATGAAAATAGCCCTTTTGCTTTACTGTTTGAATCACAGAATGATAGGATGGTCTAGGTTGGAAGGGACCTTAAAGATTGAGTAGTTCCAACCCCCCTGCCATGGTCAGTGACACCTTTCAATACACCATGTTGCTCAGAGCCTCATCCAAACTGGCCTTACACACTTCCAGGGACAGGACATCCACTTCTCTGGGCAACCTGTTCCTGTGCCTCAACACTCTCACAGGAAAGAATTTCTTTGTAATATCAAATCTAAACCTACTCTCTCTCAGTGTGAAGACATTCCCCTTTGTCCTGTCACTACATGCCCTTGTAAAGAGTCCCTCTCCATCCTTCTTGTAAGCTCCCTTCATGTACTGGAAGGCCGCAATTAGGTCACCCCAAAGCATTCTTTTTTCCAGGCTGAACAAACCCAGTTCTCTCAGCCTTTCCTCAGAGGAGAGGTGATCCATCCCTCAAATTGACCTGGTGGCCTCCTGATGTCCTTCCTGTGCTGGGACCCTGGAGCTGGATGCAGTGTTCCAGGTGGGGTCTCACCAGAGCCAAGCAGAGGGGCAGAATCCCCTCCCTCCCCTGCTGCCCACGCTGCTTTGGATGCAGCCCAGGACACATTTGGCTTTCTGGGCTGTGAGTGCTCATGGCTGGGTCATGTCCAGCCTCTCATCCCCCAGCACCCCCAAGGCCTTCCCACAGGGCTGCTCGGCATCTGTTCACCCCCAGCCTGTGTTGACAACAGGGGCTGCCCTGAACCAAGGTAGAAGGTTCAAAGTAAAAAGCTCTGAGTGCAAGGGCAATGGACTTTGTGATTTTGGGTATCCATAGCCAGGGTAACAAATGCCATTGAAGGCAAAACTGTAGAGATGACATTAATCAAGCCACTGTAATGGACTGTTCTTTTTGTCTCTTGGACTTGTGCAGCTCAGGCCACAAAAGTGCATCTTGAAAATCCTGTAGGAAGCTCTCATCTTCTGCCTGACTGGGTGCAACACTGAAATTCTGAACTCAGCTTTGTCTTAAAACCATTGAAACAGTCTCTTCTATATGAGAGATGCATCATTTCAATGTCTTCTATAGCAGTTATGTATTGTACCTGAATTCATGTTCAAAATTACTAAGGCGGGCTGAGGGGGGAGGCTTTGAGAACTTGTGGTTTGGAGTTTGGGGGTAGGAGGGGCTTTGTAGGGGGCAGGTTGGATTAACAAGACCTCAGATCCAGGAGTCTGGTCCCTAAGTATGTGACTGCAACTGAGTCAGTCTGTCTTTTGTATAAGCAAAACCGCAAGAGCTTCTTAAGCCTTTCTCTGGAAGACGGATTTTCCACACTTGGAATGGCTGGTAAAGAAGATGCTTTAAAGACGTATCTCAGAGGAGGAATGCAAACAAAAGACCAGACCCAGGAAAAAGAAAGACATTCAGGGATACTCAGCAAGGCAGGGCACTGGTCCGGAAGTGGCAAAGCGTCAAGGAATATTGGCATGTTGTGTCGACAGCAAATTAAGCCAGTAAGAAAGGGAAGCAACTGAGTCCCATGTGTTGGAAGAAGGAGCCATGGCAAGTCACAGAGGACACAGGGCGACTCACTAACAGAGCAGGGATGTTCTGCAGGGGGAGGAGACTATTTTGCTTTGAAGGATGAGATGAGTAATAAAGTTTGAGGCAGGGAGGTGCTCAACGTGTTGGCAGTGAGTGTAAAACTGATGCTGTTGCACTCACTCTCACAAAGCTTCATCAGTATACACAACTGAGCTCTTTGTATCATGAAATGGCTTCAACTGGATAGCATTCCCATTTTTGCGTTATACTCACTGTCTTCTGGGTAACAGCAGCATAAGCATAAGTTCTACCTAGTGGAACATCTTCAAACTAGCCTACTTCCTCTTTCAGAAGTAAAATGGGTTTTCTTTACCAAAAGCTTAAAGGTCACACAATGAGGGGGTATAGTGACCTCTGGTTCTTCAGCACTGAGTCAAACATGCATGCAATTCCTGAAAAGAGCACATGGAGGTATGCAGGTATGGAAGCTTCGGGGGCTGGCCTGCACAGCAGAGGGTGTAAACCATTAAGCAGAGAGCACAAACAGCAAGCAGAGAGCACTGGGGAGAATTAAAATCTGACCTGAAAGGTACCTGGGCACTTTTTGCTGCTCTGGTTTTCCACTGTGAATGAGATCCTGGCCAAGCACTGTCTTTGTCCATTACTTACTGCTGAGTCCTATTCCTGCTCTTCCCATTACCAGCCCATGTATTCGGTGGGCACTTGGGGTAGGCAAGTGGAGAATTTTGATCTATAAGGGATAATTACGGCATAAAATTGCCATTTTAACTTGTTCTAGTTCTTCATTAAAGACAGTGTCTCACTTCCAGACTTTCCTGTAGAAAAGTGACTCTCCCCTGGGAATCTTGCCTGCCAGTGTCAGGTAGTGTGTCCTTCCAGAAAATACTCTGCTTACATT